>JAHZNI010003146.1:0-13308 GCA_027744415.1 Seira ritae
AAAAGTGATGATGATGAGCCAAATGAAATCATTCATGAAGATTTTTTTAAAAGGTTTGCCTTCCCGGTTTTTGTTTACAAGTAAGTAACATGTAAATCCAGTCTATTTATTAAGTAGCAAAGCACGTATCAGCTAACAATGGCAATGGCTTAGAATGGCAATATTTTCATTTTTGAAGAATTATTCAACATTTTTCACAGATTTTTGGGCAGGCATACAATGGAAAATTCAAAACTCAACTTCGCAAATTTAAAAACTCATATTGGCAATACTTAAATACCTATTCATAATGGCAATTTGGATAAACCTTCATTCCCGATCCATGTCGATGCATTTACTTATTTGTCAACATATCTTGGACCTAATCTCATATGTTACCTTGACACGTAAATTTGTTCATTCGCCTCATCAACGACAAAATGTTGTCAACAAACAAACATACCGTGGGTGACACTGCAGCAGGCAACGAATGAAAAACCTGTTGTTTTCAGCAACCACCGAATGACAATGTTGCCGTTTCAGCACCCAACGAAGGAAAAGGTTGTCGATTTCAGCATCAACCGAATGCAATATTGTGAAGCATGGGACGGAAAATTTTGCTCGACCAAATAAATAATTGAAACTCTCAAAGTAATTTACTATTAATGATACCTTTCGATAAGCTGACATATCTTCTGAAGGAGAATATCTTCATCTTCAAGTACCTTGTTTTTGAATTACTGTAATAGCTTCCCTTGCTTTTTTAGGAAATGAAAAGTCTAGCATGACAAAATGCAGCAGTGAACATGGCCTCAGTGAATGTCTTGTAACTTTGGATTGACTTGTTCAATTTTTACGCAGTTTTCAGCTTTTGGGAGCAAACGTTTGAATGAATGTAAACAAATGCATATCTCAATTGGCCCCAAAATACATTCGGTTGGTACTGCAAGTGACAACCTTTTCATTCGTTGGTTGCTGGAAGTGGTAACATAGTCATTCGTTTGGTACTGCATATGAAAATCTTTGCATTCGTTGCTTGCTGCAGCGTCACCCACGAATATGCAAAATACATTAAGTGCTATTGTGCACCCATTTCTGCTTAGCTCATAAAGCCACTTTATCAGAGATGTTTATAGTTGTATGTTTCAGCTGAGACAGAATGCAAAAAGATGTTGGGATTTATTCTTGGTTGACTGTCGTATACTAATTTTTCCCATTTATAAATGCATTGCCGGTACATAAACATACAACTATAAAAATCTCTGACAAAGTGGCTTTACGAGCTAGTCAGAAAGAGGATGAGAGTACCAGTGCAGTGCTAAAATTATTCATAAGCTAGCAAAACCTGGACATACCTACACCCGAAGCTCTTATACAAAGACTTATAAGTTCAAAACGCTTTAAACTATTTGTGCTCATCGCAAATAATGTTTTACTTTTTTTTATTGATGGGACTGATTTTTTCCTTTAGAACATTTTAAAAAAAGTTACTTGATTAACGACTGCTCACACTTTCGCCAGAGCAAGATTTCAGTTACCCTAGGTCTTGCCATTATAAGCATTTTCATATTGCCATTGTGCCGCTGATATTGCCATTATGAGTCAATTCTGAATTGCCATTATAGGATTTCCATATTGCCATTTTCAGTCCTTGTCATTCTCAAGTACATTCGCAAGGCCACTTTCTGTTTTCTTCTAATCTCCATCTCCCTTTTTCCGAACAAAAACAATTTAAGCACGATAAATTTTCAAAACGATAGCACTCCAAATTTTTTTTCAAATATTCTTTAAGCATTCGACCGATAACGGGCTCGAGATTTGCTGTATTTTTTTCTCTGAAATCGGTCAAGCCAATCAAAAGTTATAGGTCAATGAAGTTGACCTCTTCTTTCCATGTATTTTAAATGGGGGAAAAATTTTTTCAACTTTTGTTCGGAAAATAAAAAAGGAGGAAAAAGGAGAAGGAAAACAGTATGAAGTGTTCCACTTCATAATAAAATTCTATTTTGTATTTGCAGTGTTGACGTAGAACGTCAAGTAACTAAAGTAGGTGAGAGCGAGAGAGAAACACTTTTGCAACGTATAGCTCGCATTCTATTACCATTTTACCTTTTCTTTGCTACAAACCAAAATCGTACCTCAAATTTTTTAAAAATTCTTTCTTCAATCGAAATTTGAGCTCCTTGAAATTCACAAGTTCGAATTTCAGAAAAATCGGTCAAACCATTCGGCCATTATAAGTCAATGAGTGTGACCTTTTTCCCATTTATTTTAAATGGGAATTTTTTTTTCAATGCTGAGCCAGAATGGTGGTCAGATCATGAAAAATGTAGCAAAAAGAGAACTGTGTGATTCTGAGCTTAAGCGCTCGACCAAATTAAGGACCAACATAAGCGCTGGAGCAAAATAAGCGCCAGCTTAAGCGCTGGGCCAAATTAAGCGCTCACTCACTCAAAGCAAAAATTTCAATGTAGGATGACCAGAAGGTTCAACTTTAAAAATCTTGAGAACGGTATAAGATATTAGGATGCAGTTTTTTCTACTTGCTCCTTACACTCCTCTTAGCGCTTCTAAGCGCTTATGAAAACCAATTTTAAGGCAATAATGCGATTGTAAGGCATTGGTCTTTCACCAATATAAAGTGAACAGTAGAGCTCAAAGCATTAACTAGCACAAGCTCAAAGCCAACATATTATAGTAAGTAATTTAATAGGTAACATTTAATAAGTAAAAATATTTAGTAATTTTGTCTCATATACATATTCAAATATAGTATCAGGTTGTACACTCGTTTATTTGTGTTAGACTCCGTCCACGAAACGTACACATTCCGGAATTCAGTACACGAAACGAAACTGTTAAATAAAGGCTATAAAACGCGTGTAGAGACTAAACACGAAACGTTTCAAAACGTTTAAACGTTTGCCATCCCTAGAAGTGTTACAACATTTTTAGAAATGAGACAAAATTTAGTAGTGGTGGTGAAGTGAGTAAGACGCTTTAACATGTGGTAATACGCAAGACACATGGACCATTCCGGTTTGGTCCAAAGCGTAGTGGTGGCAATATTTCTAAGAGGCAATTCTTCTGGGGGCATTTTTTTCGTGGAGGCAATTTTCCTGGTGGCATTTTTCTAATAGGGAACTCGATTTTGAGGCAACTTGATGGGGGCAATTTTACCTGGGGGGAATTTCACGGAGGCAATTTAGGCGGTACCTCCACAGGGCCTGAGAAAAAGCGCTTAAAAATTAAAACTTGAATTTCTCGAGAACGGAATAAGATTTGAACGGGAGTTTCTCTAATTTGTTTCTAATAATATCTTGCTCCCTCACAATTAAATTTCTTCGCTGTGCTACTTATATATGTATTTTAGCTTACAGCTTTATGGTGTGCTTTATGCTCTCGAAGAAAATGGCTGGGCAGAGGAGCAAAAAGGCACCTAGTGCCTACAATAGAGAAAACAATTCTCTGTCTGTTGCAAAAAAAACTCATGGTGCTTTGTAGCCCACAACCAGAGCATTGGCCATTAAAAAATTGGCCAGTAGCTTCTCTACTTAATAAGTCACTGTGCAGCGTGCTACAGTAATCTTAAGTACATTGCATTTAAAGAATGGAAGATAATGTTAAATGAATACATTTGAAATATGGAAGAACCCCCTCGGCATAAATGATTTTCAAAATAAATCTGTGAAAACCCCGAAAAATATGTGAAAACCATTTCTTTCGTAAAGAATTTAAAAAAAACTAAAAAATGCAGCAATATATGCACCTTTCCTTGCAAACCTTTGACAATTCATTGAATAAAAATATTCCCAGGCAATAGGCAAAAACATTATCATAATTTCTTACCTCTCTAATGTTTTAAACTCCATATAATTTTGATATTCCAGCCGTTTTTGACGCTCCAATTCAGCAGCCCTCTCTCGCTCTTCCTCTCTCTTGCGACGCTCAACATCCCGTCTTCTCTGTTCTTCGCGTATTTCCTGTAATTCCGTATAACATACCGTAAATTAGTAAATTTCAAAACCAATACGGGAAACCGAACCGAGGATGTAACTTAAAAAATCATCAAACAATTTCTCGAACTTTGACCTGACCCAAAACAGCTAATTTGAAATCGGGATCAGTTGTTAAAAAAACGACGAGTGTTAAAAATGTGTTCATACAAATTTTTATTTATTTCCTTAACACTCTTTATAGCTGCAGTTTAGTTTCAATTTAATTTCTAGTCAAAATTTTGTTTCGGAACAAATCAAAGAAAATATTACTATGCAACAGTTCCAGGTATATCAAAAGGAAGAAACAGTTTTTTTAAACCGCGGGATTCTAGACAAAGTATATCTGATGAAAAATTGTTTTATCGTGCAGTCAAAATCAGGGTATTTTTGCCAGTCTTGAAAAATTATCTCGTACTTCACTTGTTGTATTAGGAACGTTTGATTATTTTTACGAACGTTTTTCCCTGCCCTAATTCGTTTTCCAAAATAATGACACCGACTTCAAGTTAGCTTTTTTGGTTTGGTTGAAGTCAAAGGTTAAGAATTTTTTCTAATTTTTTAAGTTGCAACCTTCGTTTGGTGGTCAAACAAGTAGCACCATGTAAAAAATCGAATCTCAAAAAAATTCCCGCATAACATAAACGAGATCTTAAAGTAATATTCTTGCGATGCGACAACTAGATTCAATAATCAACATCAACATTACTCGTATTTGATCGAAAGTTAGTTGGGCATGAGGAGATCGCCGTCTTCCAATCCGGTCCGTGTTATGACTCTGCCCTCTCCCCATCGGAGGTCGATCACGATGTATTTTCTCAATTGGTCGAGGTGAATGGTGCCTTCGATAGTCTCCAGCATCTCTTCCGCCGCCACGTCTGAATTGTCGAGGACTCCTCTGATTATAATTGGGTCTGACATGTTCGTCTTTACGAATCCTGTCGTGAGATGGCCTTGGCCTATGAGGTGACTTATGACCATCACGAGATCCTTTCTCGTGCGCTTTCTTTTCCGTTGTAGCTGCGTTCTCCTTAGAAGTAGTGTTACCTCCCTTCTCCAAGGAGTCTGATTTTTTCTCAGATTCTTGTCCATTATCATTTTTATTAGCGACGGATGAAGACGACTCTTGAATAACCTGTATGTCGCTGGATGAATCGGCGTCATTAGGGTCTGATTTACACTTAGCATTGCTATAGTCCGGGTTTGAATCAGTGTTTCCAATTTTCCCACCCCCACTTCCCTCATCCTGGGTTTTCCTAGAGTTGGCTTCTTCCAATTCCGTGGCCACAGCTATCTTGTAACTCTCCGAGACCGATCCATCTCCAGGAGCCTGTCGAAGCAGTTATAATTGTTTATTCGAAAAACAACTTTTTTCGCGACTTGTCTAGGTAGAATAGCAATATTGCTTGGAGGGAAAGGCGAGTACAGAAAAGAAGTAAATGAGAAGTAATTTTTGATGGTTATATACTTTAGTCAATCTGATGGTTTTTCCGTTGAGGGCCATTCCGTTAAGTTTCTCGATGAAGTAATGAAGATCTTCCATATTGGATGCACAAACATGCGCAAATCTTTGTGATCCAGGGACGCGAGTGTTTGTCATGATTTTGATCCGCCCAATCTAAAAATAAGGAGGATGATCCAAGATAACGTATTCGCCTCAAATCTCGTATACCTTTTCACTGATCCTTGCAAACGCAGATTCTAGCTCAAGGCCAGCTCAATACCTTTCCGAAATGCCGGAAGAAAGATTTCAAGTCGTTTGCGGTTGTGTCGGGCGACAACCCAGTAACTAGAATGGTTAAGCGCTCTCGCTCAGCTTCCTTAACTCTCTCCTTTCTCTTGTTTTCATCGAGCTTTTCTGGTGGAGCTGTAAGTGGACGATAAGAATTTTTGATGGTATTTTGGTGAAGTGTTGAATTTGGTCGATAGTTGCAGATGGACGGATACATTGTAAGAAAAAGAAGTTGAGTTGATTTATCTTTACAATCCATCGTCGTACTTTTTTAATGAGATTTTCGCCATGATTGGAATTTAAGTTTATACCTTGAAAAGCGTTGCGATTTTCAGCTTCAAAATTCGATGATGCAGACATGTTGCTGTGCAAAAACATTGAAAATAATTATTACAACGTTGAGCTTTAAAATGTTTAAGCGCAAAGTTTATGATGGTAGTTCTTAAACATTATTTCTGTTCATAATCATTCAAATATAATTTCGAGATAAAAAAACTTTCAAATTTAAACCCTATTCTATAATTGGAATACGCAAGATTGACCATCGGAATACACCTACTGATCACTATTTCTCCTCTCAACGAATAGCTATTGGAAATGAGATAAGATGTTCGTTTAAACTTGAATGCTGATGACTCAATAAGATGGATGAGAAAATCAGGAAGTATAGTCGAGTTACTCGACGATTAGAATAAATGCGGGACATGGGGAACAGTTCCGTCGGATCTCCCTCGCCAAAATAACATCTTCCAGAGTCATATTTTCTCCCAGCACAACGATGGACATTCAGGATTGACGTTTTAATCAGACCGCGGTCAGTTCTCCATCACAAAAATGGTGTTGAATAATGCAGATCTCATGGCAGGTCGGGGCCTCGTTACCAACAGAGCTCTTTACCCTCGTTATAAGGACTGTCAGGTATATGACTTGGTGGGCCGTTGTTTGTAGTACAGCAATGCATGAGTTGCATCAGCACGAAAAGTCGATATAAAGGCATTTTGTCTGATGTTACCATTTATTCTGGCACAGTGATGTAGGTGTTGTTGATGTCGGTAGGAAAGAAATAGTGAGATGGCGTCGTCACCATTGAGGCATCTTAAGTCTAGTTCCGAATAATGGGAGCAGGGAATAGCAGAGTCATCTTCGGCAAATCTGACGCCCCAAACCTCCAACTCAGTCATCGTCAAAGCAATGAATAATAATGATGTTTAAGCATCAATCATGGAATATACTCAGCACTATAGGATCCCCCTTACGTACGTTTATCCAAATGCAATTTTTTACATGGAGGCATTTAGTCGATCACCGAGAGAAGGTTGCAAACTGTATATGATATGTAAAATTTTCGTGACTTGTAATCTAAACCAAAACCGCTAATCTGAATTTTTTTATTATTTTGAGTTGCAACCTTCGAGTGATGATCAAAGAAGTGCTCTCATATGAAAAAATCGTATCTCAAAGTTATGTCCGGAACTCACATAAGAACTGAGACATAGTGTCGCTCACAAGGAGTACGTATGGGCAGTTGAGCGAGTTAAGGGCTTGGATTGAACACATAGGGATTTTCGAGGGCGAGAAAACGATCTAGATGAAAATCAGCTCAGAATGGGCTTATCTACGCAAGTTATCATGCATGGAAACTCCGCATATTACATTGTAATGTGGATTTGGCGGTATTTTTGAAGCAGAAATCTTGTCAAGGGTCAATGAAATGCATGGAGCTTGACCACATAACATGACGTACTGATTCTGAAAAAATATCACGTTAAATTTGTAATTTAGTTTTGTTTCTTCATATTTTCAAATTGCTCAAATATTTGGAACCATTGTGACATTTTAGAAATAACCGATGAAACTCAGTTTGCTTGTAGCTGAAAAGTATCAATATTGCATTTTTTGCATTACCAATCGACCCAGGTATGTTGAAAATTATTAAATCTTGTCAGAAATGTTATAATGCTCCTTATGTTTTCGACGCTTTTCGTCTTGTAGACGTTTTGCATGAGCCTTATGTGTGTAATGTGATACAGGTTAGTATTTATGACTATAATTGGACATAGATAATGGATGTTAATCTTAGGTTGTGTAGTAGCTTCAGCTTCAACCTTGATTATCTCGAATGGTTTCCCTGGTTTTCACCCATAAATTCATATTACGACCAGTTGCAAAATTTATGTATTTAAAATGGTATTATAATATGCCTAAAACGCATACCTTTATAAACACATTCGTTGCATGATAACTTACGTAGGTAGCCTATTCTGAGCTGATTTTGATCTAGATCATTTTCTCGCCCTCGAAAACCCCTATGTGATCAACCCTAGCCCCTAACTCGCTCAAATGCCCATACGTACTCCTTGTCAGTACATATGTAGGATCCCAAGTTTTTACTTTTTAATTGTCATTTCCTTTTGTGCACTTTTGGCCTCGACAAAAACTATAATACAAAAGTATACTAAATGTTGGATGTTCAACTTAATATGCATTATTATGAGCTTAGACTCGGTCTACACAATCCTTAAGCTGTCGACGATGAAAATTAAATTAACGGTAACAGTTTGACGTACCTGGAGTCCAACTGCGGCTCAGCTTGAGATGTCGTATCCACTTCTGCATGGCAAGACTCGGCGCCTTCTTGAGAGTCTGCTGGTGGTGTTGACGACGCTAGACCTCCTTGTACCTCCTCATTTTTCTAAACAAAATGGAAAAACAAAATAATTTAAAGTAATTAACGTCAATATTCAATTATGTATTTACTTAAACTAACCAACAGCTAACGATTTACAGAACTTTTATATTTCTCAGTTACACACCTGGTTAATTTGTATCACATCCTCTTTAGAGTCTTGAGATACTTTCCCCTCTGTATTCTATTGATTCCAAACAAAAGATGAGTTTAATTTTGCATTGAACTACCTCAAAAACTTCCTTAAAGTATTTCAAATTGAAGGAATTTACCTCCTTATTCTGAGATTCATCCGCTTCGGTCACTTCATCACACGCTTCATTTAGCATCAGCAACGGTATCCATAACCTCCTCAATGGTCTCTTCTGTGTTGTGGTAATCATTATTCGCATTAGATTTGTCAGATTCAATCGCCCCACTCTCCTTGTCAGGTTCCTCTGGGTCAGCTTTTGATTGAATTTCGCTTTTTCCCTGGTCTCCGTCCAAAACCACAACTCCCATTGTGCCGGCCGCACCGTCTTCACATACGTCGTCGATGCTTTCATCAACTTCTGCGGAAATAATTTATGCCAAATTATTATAAAATATGATATCTTTACAAACAAAAGACTAAATTCGTAATGACTAACATTACGAGCAATAATTCACAACAAGCATATAATTCATTAAGTTACCTTCTTGTATTTCTAGTTCTGGCTCCTTGGCAACGCTTTGCCGGAATGTCTCCTCGTAATGCTAAAAAAATTAAATACAAATCAAAAAAATATTAGTACACATGTTAATACATGACTACGTGGCAACAAAACGACGCGACGTCGATTACGTCGATCCTAAACGAGCTACTCTTTTCAATCCTGACATTTTTGAATTCGTAACTACCTGCACTGAAACGTTAAAAATGTGTATTTTTACCAAAAAGGATGCATTTCTGGTACAGTATGCAACACTTGCATACTCATTCGAGACATTATCTCTTCCTTTGCAAAAGTAGTAAAAGTGTATGACTTCATTTTTAACGCACTATTAAGATATTAAGAGATATCCTTTAGAGATATTAAGGAATTTATTTTAAAAAATCGCATTTGAAGTGAATTCCGCACCCTAGACTGGACCATTGTGCTAATACAGTATTTGTTTCGCATATTTTGTATTTTTTAATTTTACCAGGTCAGGTAACCTGCCATTATGTTGGTAAAATATATATTTTAAAAAACTTGCATTAGGCTAGACTCACCACCCTAGACTAGAAATTGTACTGAATATAAAATATTTTCCATATTTTGTATTTTCTAATTTTACCCGTTCGGGTAACGGTTCATTTTGCTAGTAAAATAGATCTTTTTATAAATTACATAGATGAGGAATCATTTGGTGACATAAAAAGTGGGAGTCAGGCAGGCAAAGCTTCAATCCCACAAAAAAAACTTCAGATACAAATTTCAGCTGCCAACGTAATGGAGGAAAACATGACGAAATCCTTGTTTACCTTGATCAATCTATCTACGAGAACCGTCTTGACGCCAGTTTTCTCCAGGCCGAGACTGCCCAGTTCAGATCGAAGGTCAGCTACTTTCATTTCCATGAATTTCTTCTTCAGATCAGCCATTTTCCCTTTGTTAGTTACTGACTGAATTAGCGAGTAGCCACTACCTACCAAAAGTTAGAGTTCTTTGCACTAAATTCCTTTTCCTTTACTCACTCTTTTTCACTTTTACTGACCAACTTTTTCTTGAAATTTTTATTAAAAATGTTTATTTATTATTTTCACTAAACTTTATGTGCAGTAGACTATTTGCCTGCTGTTATATCCGTACGTAGTTGATGATGAATGATGACCTATCTCTGATTTTGCTATTTTGTATCCAGCCAGCCTTTCTACGATAGAGTTTGTAGTGGTGGGACATGTCTACATTACTTTTAAACACGGTGCTATTGATACACGATCCTAGACTGCTAGAGCCATGCTTTTCATTTGCTCATTTTTGTTTGGGGATTGAGTGAGGCAATGGCAATGCTTGTAATTATTTATTTACTTGCCTGCATGACTTTTTATAGCATACAATTTTAGGTAGCAGCGGACAAAATCGTACTGATACGAAAATGGATGAGCAATGAGCATGCATGAGATTCTCTGGTTCTGGTTGGTGAAGGTGAACCCGGTTATTGCCTATTCAGCAATTCAGCATAGCGCAAGGTATGCACATAATATTACTTTTGTTGTTGGCAATGGTAGTCAAATGCATGTAATGTATGTAGTGCAATGCATACAAGAAAGACGCAGACTGTACTCATTCACTAGAATAGAATGATCCAATTTTTTCAATAGGGAGCGACATAAAATTATTGAGGAGAAAAACTAGCAAAGTAATTTTTTAAAAGCGAAAAGTGGAATGCTCTATGCAAATCATTTTCTTTCGTAAGATCTCGTTTGAATTTTGAAATTTAGTTAAAATGTTAGAGTTTTCTTATCGCTGCCGTCGTCGCTGCGCTTTCTTATGTAAAGTTGGTGCTTAAATAAAACAATGTTTTTGTGTGTGGACGATGAGCATTGCAATATTACTTTGTTCAAGAAATCTCAGATGCGTTGAAGGAGTTGCTAGCCGTCCTCTGTTCTGTAACTTTCCGGGTTCATTTTGTAAGCTAAAAATGTAGTCGCATCTGTAGGGTTGTTTAGATTGAAGCATCATTTAATTTCTGCAATGATATTTTTATTTAAAGCACCATAAATGTTATGCCATGTTTGATTTTCTTGCAAGTTTGTTAGCATCGTTCAACGGATCTCGGATCTGATCACGGGATATTCATTCTGATCAATTTTACGATGCAAACTTTTCTCCATTCTGCTCAACTTTATTGGGGTTTCATTTTTAGTTCAGGTGTACGACCTGTCTTCATGATAATGTCAAAAATTCATTGGTATATCAATTAATTAAAACTCATATGTCGTCAATATTTTTATTTGCACGTGATAACATCATTTTTTAAATTACAGTTATTGTTTAATCTTTTATCATTCTCTTTTTGCCCGACGATTTCTGTGCATTATATTATGTATATCAAAAGAAATGCATCGATGAATTTCCCGTAATTAACTGCACGACATCTTCCTGACGCGGGATAATGATGGAAAATCGGTAACTCTGAAGAACATCTTGATAACTAAGGTTTTCTCTGTTAGAAGTAAACGTTGCGCTTGGTCTAGCACTACCAATTCACTTTTTAATCTGCTAGTGTAATGTAACTAATTAAGCCTTGTAAACCAGTTTGCATATTAAATCAAATCCGTTTTTAGAAACATTGCTGCACAAAAAAACACGACATTACAACAGCACTAATATGAATGAGGTAAACTTAGTCAATTCAACAGAAATAACAAAAAAAAATATATCGCAAAAAGATACAACAGAAACTAGTGCGGAGTATAGAACTAACTACAAATATTCACGTGGCCTTTCTACATAGAACCTGGAAACCTTGATATGTTTCAATTCCAAATTAAGCTTATAAGCTTAAAGACCCATACTGAAATTATGCTCGTGTTACTAGTATAATAATGCGGCTGCTATAATTATCAACTACTTAATGCTTATCTCATAAAGAATATCCCTCTTGAAAGAAAGACGTATCATAATAGCAACAATTGACTAAATCTTGTAATCAAATAATAAATAGTTATCTAATTAGGTAGCATTACGTTTTATAATTAATTGCACCATTGAAAATAATACGCCCTCCTGCGCACAGAATTTAACGTTATTTAGCAGTTACAATCGAAAAGTAGGTGTATTGGTTTCAAACTCCATTGTCTTTTTTATGGCTTTTCAAAGTTTCTAATCCACAATATACTTAATATTCAATGTGCCAATTCCATTCCAATTTCAATAATTTTTCTGCCCGCCCAGTGCAGTGTACAGTGCATGGGCATTACATTATATTATTACTAACATTTGCATTTTCATTATACCAGTCAATTTGCATCATGCGATATTTTACATGATTTTTGGTGTGTTGGTAGGTAATTATTAAATGTATATACTTGAAAATACATTAAACGCAAGGAAATGGTTTGATCCGAAAATATTTGATTTTCTAAATCGTTTCTGTATCAATTATCAATACTACGGTTTTCTTGAATAAGGTACTGTCGAGATTTGCGCCTTTGTAAGCGAAATTTTTTAAAGGCGTCGCTGCGTATATTTTCCAATCCGAGTCAACCTACATTCTTTTAATTTCTACTTATACTTTTTAAGTCGAAAATCAGTTCATTGCTTGAACTTGAGAGTTCAGGAAGAAAGGAAAGATATTTATCATTGTATTTAGATGCAGTGTTCAAGTTGGATTTGGATAGAAATGATGACAGATAAGAAGATAATTAAATAGATGCCTACATAACACGTTTGATTTGCATGTCGCTAGTTATCTAGTAGTATAGTGCACACCGCTTATTATTTTCTTATTTTTGTATGCATACTTGGAGTGAACAAACATAAAAATTGCTACAAACCACCACTTGGCAACGGGCGAGTACTTAAATTTTACAGCTTTGTTTCTAAGCGAAAAGACAAAAATCTCTATAACATATTCGTGATTGACTTAGATTCCCTGCCTCAAATCCTATTTAAATTAACATGCAGCAAAATACAGCGTTCCTTTTATATCGTATTATAATAATGGAATTTTAAATAATAACGTCACTATACTTCTATGAGTACGAGTGAAGATATAAGAATTTCAGTTCTTGGATGGCCCTGAACCATTATAAATGACGTTTTGGTGAGTTGTTTGGAATACCTCGTGTTTAGCGATGCGACGAGGAGGTTCGGAACCTGAAATAAAAGATTCCAATTGTTAAAGATTGTAAACATTAAAATATGCTTTCATTAACAGGTTTCATATCAGTATTACCAGAAGAAGTA
>JAHZNI010003147.1:0-20914 GCA_027744415.1 Seira ritae
GGCTATGATATGCTGGCGAAACGTGGAAGCTACTCTAGTTTCCCTGTGAAAAAGACGACCCGCGGAGAAAGCAAACATGTCATCATCGGAAGAAAATCAATTGCATATTATGTTCGTATTCGTATTACTTAGTATTATGATATGGTATTGGGTTTTTGTAAAATAAAACTGCCTTTTAAATAGCAAAATCAACATACATAACTGCGTTAATCAGCAAAAAGCAACAGTAAAAAGGGGTTTATTCAACATTGAAATTCTTCCAGCCTGAGTCTTTGCAGGACATGACTCATTATAATGAAGCGTAATGTAATAATACGCATTGACCTTATACGATGTCACCTTTTCTTGCTTGGCTTGGTTATAAACTAGAAGGGTAGATTTGCATTGCATTCCAGCACATTCGAATTATTTATATTATTATTAAAGCGTACTCAAACCTTTACTTTAATGTCCGTTCCAGCTAAATTCAAGGTGAACCCATTTCCCTAAAAACGGCTAGCGTAATGAATGTTTACTTTTACTTATGCCGCAATGGTGTTTGCTATCAATTTTTATATTAGTTTATAACTGTTGGTATACATTAACAAATGACAAGCTATGCTTTATATGATATGATCAGTTAATTGTAATTTTTGCATTGTCTCACTCTATTCGCAATCAGCCCCAGTGTCCTGGCACATAAAATACGTAATTAATTTACCGCAATATTAATCTTACTACCGTCTTCTAAGGTGACTTGTGCCAATGTTTTTTCCTTCTCACACTTATCTATGATCACCGGTATCAGTGCAATAAGAATGAAAACCCTTTCTTGCTACTCTCATGTGTTGTATGAGTATGTAAGGGAAAATGGTATTTTTGTAGAGATGTAAGAAAGGAAAGGTAAGACCTTGACATTGTGGACATGGAGGAGTAAGGAGGAAAGCTGCAGCAGTGCAAGCCCACCTATTGGTCCGTTTACCTTACTTTGTGTTTCCTTCCTTCAATACAGGAAAATGTTTGTGTAAACATTTTAAAATTCATGTTTTCTTAGCAATTGCATGGAATGTTTTAAGGATTCTAAAAAAGGTGACGTAAATACACATAAGGTTTTTTTGTCATACATTTGTCATGCATTCTAGATATTATGTAGGTGATTTGAACTTTTATTATTTTAGTCTTGTAAGCTGATAAACTAGTGAATACGCCTGGTAGATATTTATATCCAATTAACCTATTAAGAATGCAAACCCAAACCACGTTGTTTGCAATTTGTGAGGGAAAGTTTGTGAGGACTTCGGCATGTTAATCATAATCGGCGACTTCAAATACTCCGTATTAAATGCCGTTCGAACCACAGAATACAATGACTTTCCTTATTACTACTTTCTTTAACAAGAAGCGAAAACTCAGCTTGAAAAATGGGACAGTTTGTTTTTTTTATTCTGGATTCTGATTGGCAAAAGCGAAATAGAAATATTGGGGAAAAGTGAGACACGTGTAGTGCGCATTAAAAAAACAACACGTTAAAGAAACAAAGACAAACAAAAACGCAATGGTATATAACAACAATCTAGTCAGCTGCATAGTACACAGTACACACTCACTGCCACATGCATGACCTATTCCAAGTGTGATTGGCTGATCAGCTTTGCCCTATTCAGCTTGGCAGTGGATGATCTACAACAGCGGGAATCAAACCCTGTCCCATTTTTCAAGCTGAGTTTTCGCTTCTTGTTAAAGAAAGTAGTAATAAGGAAAGTCATTGTATTCTGTGAGCAATTTCAAACAATTTATTTTAGCTGCCACTGAGACTGAGACTGTGAGTGAGAGTGAGTGGACAGAAAGTCGTTATGATTATCGAAATGTATTTTGTACGCATGAGCTCACCTTTTTGACCACGTTTTTCTAACTTGACACTTTGATAATGTGCAATAGAGCAACAACGGAATAAAAGAAATGTTTTTATATGGATGCGTTATATATTTAACCAGTGAACCAGTTTGAAAGAAAGGCTTTTTTTCATTACGTGTTCACCTCTTCTTCTCGCATTCCCCTTTTTTTCAACAGCATAGCATTCACTTGTAAAAAAACGGCACTGCACTGCACTCCACTCGAGAGAAAGAAGAAAGTAGTAGCATAAGCAGCTTTTCATCATCATACCACATGTTGAAGCAACAAACACTTTCCTGTGGAAAAAGAGGCTATACGCGTGGTTTCAAACTACCTATTTCGAGAACCATGTGCAGAGCTTTAGGAAGGAGAGCTAGAGCACTAGCACCGATTTTTATGAAAGGTTTATCGAACAACAACAACAGCAACAACAATGGCGAAATCAACGGCCCAAAAATATGTGTATTATGCATTGATTGACAAGAATTAACCTTAATGTTGATTTCGCGTGTCCTCGCAATGTAATTAAATGACTTGGCACTGGGCTCTCCTCCTGAAAATCGAATGATTATTACTTGGAAAATAAAATGAAAGGAGTTGCCGAGACACCAAAAAATAAATAGAAGGATTCGAAGACTACTACTCTGCAGTAGAAAGCCTCGATCTCACTCTCCTCTCGATTAATCCACCTAATCATCGCCAACTTTATGTCCTCCAGTTATTCTCAAGATTCTTATCACTTTCAAGTATTTTTCACTTTGGAATGTCTCCATCCGTAATTATAAGTATTTATTCGATTGCTTTCTTCAATGTGCACTCTGCTGTTTCTCTGTAATTTTAAATTCGAGTGGCAGAGATTTTTTTCTTGAAGTTTTTAGGCACAATGACTCTCGTATAATTTAATGCACTTAATGAATAAAATGAAAAGGTGACGCAGGATTGGAGTTCCGTAACATTTGTTTTTGAAGCAATATATAAGACAAACTAATTTCGATCCTCTGGAGTCAGAGGAAATAACTGTGAATCCTTGAATCATTTCGTTCTGACGCATAACCAATACTACTGCTGGCTTCCATCGATGCATACATACATACATTCTTTCCCGGTTTGTAGCTTTCTCGTACTTCATTTCGGTTTTAGAAATGACGGGGGAGAATGACTTGGTTTGAATCCTGTATTTCCAACTTGTCTTGTCTTGTCTATCGGTATACTTATGTATAATATGTACATGTGTATGAACTCCAGATTTTTCCAATACATACTCCTCTCGCTTCATCTTTCATGAGATTCAATAAAAAATAATTGGAGAGGAATAAAATAAAAAAAAGATTTTGGCAAGTAGCCCGATGAAAGTCGGCTCAATTGACTTGATACAATTTATAATTCGCCATTACCACTATTGCATATTACGTCCCTATCATTATCTATTTCATTGGTTTTATTGGTTTAGGTAGGTAATTTTGCAGATATATAGTTTTCATGTATGCCATTGATTTTTTCCATACCGACCCTAAATAATATGTTTTCATCGAAGCAAAAGGTCCACCGAGACTGATGTGTGGGCATTTCCTCCTCGTTTGACTCATCGCAGATTTATCTTAGCTCCTAAGTTCCGTCATCGAATTAAAATCAAATATAAAAATATCGTGCATCTTATGCCGATAAATTATTGAAAAGCAGGTCATCAAATTTGGCATAATTTAAGGCTTTCGCAATTAACATTTCTTGCAATGAATTATTATTGTCAAGTTAATAAAAAAAAGTAGCAATTAAGTTTACACTATTAAACCCTCGCATTATTTAGCAATTATTTTGCATCCATTTCCATTACCGTAAAATTCGGCTGTAAAAGCAATCTTTCAAAAGGGTAGAGAAATTGAGTCTAATGCGACCGTACATTTTTGGCACTTGTTGACAATTTACCTCAGTAAACAAATTTTATCGAGAGTTCTTTGCATCTGTCACAAGAAAGTCATTTTAATGTCAGGTTTCTCTGTGTTTGAAATGCCACTGCTATATTTTGCAAGTGAATGTATGTATGTAAATGATGGGACGGCTTGATTTCCACTATTTTATTGACTTTAAACGATTAGCAATTTTCAATCTTTAATAAAAATTACTTTTTTATGGACTCCAATAAAAGGAAGTGCCTTCATGTCAGAAAGTAAATTTGACGATGAGTGGGACGACGAGAAGCGCAAAGAATTGAATTAGTGGTAGCCACTAAAAACGCTCTAGACATTAAAAGACATTGTAAATACTACTCTTGTGCCTTCTATTTTTTGCTTTGAATGCAAGATTTTCGAATGAAAAATGGAGCACTCACGCAAGCCATTAATTTTATATTGCAAATTTTTTCACATTAATATATATGAGCGCACCTAAATAGATATAAAAGAAGGTGTAAATATTGTTGAAAATGTGTCCTCCTGTAAAAGAAAATCTGAGTCAAGTGTTCGGCAGTTTCAATAAAAATCCTTCCGTAAGTTTTCAGAGGGAAAGATGGATGCGTAAAATACGATGAGTGATTTACGCGATGTTATTCAAGCGCTTTATGTATCCTTTTCTCATGGTTTGGCTTTGTAAACCGTGTTTGTGTGTAGGCATGTAGCAAGAAGAAGCCTGCAAGAAGCAAAGTAGGATTGAGAGCTTAGGCACACTTGTCTTCTTGTTAAAGAGGAAAGTGGAAAAAGCAGTTGACATTTATCACCCACTATTACTTTTAGAAGCATGTCAATACATTTGCATTCTCTAAAGCTCTTAAATAGACACTTTCTTTCCTCGGCACTACTATCCATTTCGCACGCTTTTGAAAGGAAGTGGCCCGACATGCACATGCACACACTTGTCTCTCAACACAAACACAATCAATTTTCTCAATAAATGTTTGTCTAACAAAGTAAGACGAAGGGGTAATTGAAACTGACATTATGTCCAATTTGGACTGGATTCAATCGCCTAATCAATTACGAGAGGGAAAAAAGAGGACGCATGTGATAAGGTATTGGATCTTGTTTCTCGCGCTCCTGTTAATCTCAAACCAATCAAATAATTTGATAATGAATTAGGCTATATTCGCAAAAAATGAGGTTTTCGTTAGCCATTTTCTGATAAAACAAGTGTCGATTGTATGCATACGTAACCTTTTTCCACGAAAGAGGATGAATGTTTGCATCCTTGTCTTCACTTTTGTTTCAAGGCATCGTCTGTCTCGCCTTAAATATCAAATACATATTCACAAATAATTTTCTGCCATTCTTGTTAACATTCGACTTTCAATTGACTTTCAATCTAGCCTAGCCCATGTCCTGGAAATTTCGTACAACGTTCTAAAATAGCGATTCCTGGAGCTGTACTACATAGAAGAAAGTTTGAAGCTTCAAGATAACTGATTCTTCTTTGTAATGGAGATTGTACTTTTTAGGTCACACGCGGCGCGATCATCAAAAAGTCGAAACTTATTGTTAGTTTGAACTAATAAGTGAAATCATTACATTTTCTTGTGAATCTTTAAAAATGTCAGCCTAGCTTGCTTCGCTCTTCCTCTCTGGTGACTTAAGACTCACATATTCGCACTCCAGGTCCATTTATGAGAAGAGAGATGGTATTTATTTTTTCAATGCTGTACCAATGACCTGTTCAATTTGCACCGAGAAATCCAATATTTGTAACACTATATTGAATTGTTACTGAGGAAAACGAGCAAAAACTCCTTCTCCTTCGCCAATGTTGTCTAGATCAAGTCTTCAAGTCCGCATAGTATAGTTCTTCTCAACCTTCATGCTTTTAACTTCCGTTCCGTCGTATCACTTTTCTTAATTTTCTTGGAAATTACATACGAGCAAATCCAGCTTTACTGCGAAAGAAATCGATCCCAAAGTCGAATAAAATATATATAATAGTTTTTATAACAATGAAAAGTCTGTCCTTCTGCATGGGAGAGGGGAAATTTTTATTTTACAATTCATGATATTATTTCGAAGATTTTATTCAGAATCTTTCATTCGAACATCTATCTCGGAAGAAAGTGTGTAGGTTTTCATTGTACGTATACACTGTACACTTGTGAAATTTTTGATTGATATGTCTTCAAGTCTTCAAAAGGGCGAACGTCGTCATTTCACCGTCGAACGAGATTCTAAAAAAATCCGGATGAGAACTAAAACTGGAGCTAGTATTTTACAAATCCACACAGAACATTATGGTGTTGTTCTTATAGCATCATTAATCAAGACGGATCGCGCAATTTCTTAAGTCAAACATGCATACATGTACACTCTTTGAGAAATTTACGTTAAATATTTCTTACTTGAAGACTCAGCGGAGCTCTTGCTTTTAAGCTTTTAGTGCTTCAATGCATCAAAACAAAAAATCAAGAAATTGATGCATATTCCCCATTAGCACTGTCGTATTCAAAGAAAGAGATCGGCTTTTTATAGGCTTGAAAGCCATTTGCATGCCTACTACTGCATTACTTCCGCCATACATCACATCATTTTCATTTCACGTACTACTTGTACTCTGTGTAGGGCCAATTAAATGATAAAAATTTAACCCTAAAAAACGCTACCTCTCCGAGAATAATCTTTTTTTTTCAAACGTGACAATTTCAAGTCAAAGATTATGTATGTTGCGCTTAGTGCACCATGCATTGGTTTTGTTCGAGAAACAAATTGGTTTGTGATTTGTGTCTCTTCATTTACGCGTTGACACAAGAATGTAAAATGAATGTTTATTATTATGAGCTGCGCTCTATATTAAAGTGAGTTTGAGTAAGCGGAGATGTTCTTGGAAAATAATAACATTGAAGGGAAAAAGTCTAAAAGTACTTTTGATGTAGCAAAGCAGAACATGTCTTTTATCAAATGAAATGCCGCAAATGATATCGACTTTACATAGCAGGGCGGTTGAAAACTTTTCCCGTAGGAATCTGCGGATGGCAATTTGCCTGATTGGTTTGGGCTTCTTCTTACTTATCTGCCTCTGCGATCATTTGCATTTCAATAAAAATTTAAATTACGGTTATTTCGGCCATAAAAAGTCCACGAGTTGAAACAAAGTTGGGAACACGAGCCAATACATAATAATAATATATTATTTTGAAGTTTCTTTTGCACTTTACCTATTTTTTCATGTGCCGTAAAATGGAAGTGGAAGCTATATGTTTCCAATCTTTTGTGAGACATTGTGCTTATCACACACTTCATTAAAATTTTCTTTTTTGAATTATTTCAAGTGGGACGAGGTTAAATAAGCCCTGAACAAGAGGAAAATATGCATGACCAAAAGATTGTATTAAGTAAAGCTGAGATGTGATCAATTTTTTACAACTGGCTTGTTCCAATTATTATTCGTCAATATGGAATAAGCACGTTCGTTCGGAGTTTACAACGCTTTACAATAAAATGCAAATTTGTAATTCATTCTCTCTGTGAAATACTTAAGTAAGACGCGCTTGACAAAGAGACTTTCACGTATGTACCTTCATGACTTTCAAGCCCGGAGACGTGGTGTGCGGAAAGAGAAACGAATGAGCCCCTCGAAAAAAAATAAATTTGAGCGATTGTATAGCAATAAAAACGGGATAGAGTCGTTATTACGAGCTGCGACAAAAATCTCATTGCCTTCCTATAAAAAGAATAAGAGAAAAAAAAGACTCTTTAAGAATGAACCGACTAGACTCTGCAGTCGCATTAACTTTATTTCGCCTGTGACCAAGAAGAAATAAAACGATGGAGTTTTCTGACTTGATAGCAGTAATGGATGGATTTTTGGATTGAATTTGATATTTGTCAATGATTGCGGAAAAACGAACCCAGGAGGCAGTAATGGATCGCTTTTCCACCTTTCAAATGTACATGCATAATACTTATTTAATAGTAAAATATTAAAAAAATACTTTTGGTTTGCTACTCGTATTATTATTCCGATATAAAAATCAAAGCTTGATTATTCGGTCACCCTAACAAAAGTCAGGTCAATCTTCTGTATGTAAATTGTAATGCTTTCTACCATCTATACGTATGTATTGCGTATTGCTGATTTAAGGCAAATGAAACCCCTTCAGCGATTTTTCCTTCTTCTGTTTGCCTCCATTAACGTTATTTAACACTTTTTTCCTCTTTCTTAATAGGTCCACACACACACACACGCACGGCCTTAAATCTTGATTTTTTAAGGTAGTATAGTATAGAGTGGAGTCACCACCACTACCACCCCACTAATCATGAGATTATGATACGGTTCTGTTCCTTTCAAAATGCAAATCAATTTCCAGAGCCCCACTGATATTTACATTTGATAAGGTAAATATGCTTCGAGCTTTACACGACATGTCAACTACGAACGTGTGTACTACACGAATTGGTTAAGAAAATAAGTTTATATATTTTTGCTTCTTCTACTTATTTCACTCAGCTCAACAATCTTCTCCTCTGCTCCTGGTCCTGCTAAGGACAAGTATGTATGTACATACAACGATTTTTGTGTCGTGGGACTCTTACCATCAGCAGTAGTCGTATAAACAGTGGCAGCGAGTAATTAAGAAGTACGGAGGTTTTTACTTCCCCCATTGCTCCTCCCGGAATATGGTTACATTGGTAAACGTCCACCTTCTCTGACTTTTTATGTTCATCATATAAATTGCGCTCATAATCAACATGCCAACCCCAAAAAATAAATAACAGTTGATGTATTTCAGTCTCAAAATTATTATTCCATTTTTATAGCGGAAAAAATTTGATATGATACGAGTAAATAAGTTGGGACAAGCAAACAGTGCAATAAAAGTTATTATAAAATATACTTTCAAACTATTTTCATACCCTCCCAAGCTCGATAACTTTCATAAAGCTCTCATTAATACTGTGCCACCGTTGCTACTGCTACATACATAGATTTTACGGGATTTTAAAATAATATACTTTTATTACGATCTCGGACAAGGAGACTTGTAATGCTGTCAAACAGAGTCCGTTAGTCCGTAGCTTTGAGTTTGAGCTTTTGAACGTTAGTAAAACTAGGTATAAATTCCGTCTGGAAGACTATTATCAGGGCAAATTTATATTATTTAGAATGAAATGCAAATAAATTGCTGTAAATGATGTACAGTGAGCTTATTATGGTGTTGTACCTTTTCCCAATTGATAACTTTTCAAGAATTCACATTTATTGTAGGCGTAAGTCCAATGAAGCTAACGAGACTTTATACACCACCTCCTTTGCCCATGTTCATGAAAAAAAAACAAAACTTTCTTTAGACTTTCCAGTTAGTTTCTTTGCAACATGTAGTCTGTTACATTTGAACAAGTAATTAAAAGAAAATCAAGATTGCGATAAATTTCGATTTTCCAATGTATATCGTCCAGACTAAATACCTAAATTGCTGGCTTCTACATTATTCCTTCGCCATTTTGAATTGACTCAGACAGACAGTGTGTGTAGGGGAAAGCTGAAATGGAAAGGGATTAAAATCACTCTGTGCGGCTTTTTTGACCTTCACTCCAGTCATAAATAAAAATACCGCAACATCAATACATTCTACTCTCCTAGTTTTCTATAGCGTTGTTATTAGAAATAATAGCTGGATAAATGGCAATGAGCAATTACGCAGAAATATTGTATCCGTGGGGTTAAAGCAAGCCTGACATCAAACCGTGTGCCATGGATATTGATGATGATGATAATTTCAGATAACTTTCTCTCTCTCTCTCTCTCTCTCTTTCTCTCGCTTTTCCTCCTATTCCTCCAAAAACAAAGAAGAAAAAAGACCAGGCTAAAGTGCATGTAGGTACAAGTAGTAATTTATGCGGTGGTCTCTCCATCGCCTTGTCACCGCGAGTCTCCTATTAGAAAATATACTGAGCTGGAGTCAGTGAGTTGCAGCAGCTGCTTCTGATTGTGCTGTATGCTCTCATGTACATATGCAATAGAAGTAGACATGTATGAAATTTGTCCTTACAAGGAAAAGCGTAAAAAATAAATAGGAAAGAAGAAATTGGACGTGAAATCAGACAGACGTACGTACATACATATGTATATAGTATTTTGCGAGAATAGATATAAAAAAAAGTTTGTTTTTCTCTGTTGCTTTCTCTCCCACTAATAAATTTGTAGAAAATCTCCCTCACGCTCCTTGTCCAAAAATGCTTGTAGCTTGTCTTCGACTCTTATGCCCACCTAATTCTCTATCATCAAGTTTGTGACGATTAAAGTCATGGGAACAACTCACAGAACTAAAAGTTGAAAACACACTATTTGGCTAGTGGATTGCCTTCCTACATTTTACATCGGTTCGAAGGGAAGAGTGGAGAGAGAGATTTACAAGTCACAAGGAAAAGAAATGAATGAGTAGATATTGTGTACATTGTACATTTATTGCATTTAGTTTATTTATATGGTTAATAGGGAATTTGACACAAAAATCGATCGATTAGTGCTTAACATGCACGAAACAAATTTATCGATTTCGAGAGACGACGAAACTAAGGTAGCTCTATGTTTTTCATGTGGGAGCAACAGCAGCTCCAGCAGCAGCAATCGTCGTCGTCAGATCAAAAACTTATCACACGTTCAGAGAAAAAAAAGTTCTGTTGGTTTGGTTTGGTACAACCTATTTGATTTCATGGACAAGATATTCATTTTACTTTCCTCTTGAACTCAGGAGGACTCATAAACGAACTGGCTGACTTGACGTGACGACTTTTGGGCAGGCTACAGAAACTTTCTTCACTCAAGCAAAAATATAATGCTTGTTTTTCATTATTTTTTTTATTCTGGATTCATTAATACTAATGTTGGGGTAGTTTCCTTCTTTCTCTTTCATTTTAATCTGCAACCTCTTTCCGGATTTCAGATACATACGTAGTACATGCAGACATGGGATGAATTTATATAGCACATGAAAACAGTTTTCAACGCAATTAAATTTAGGAGCAAACATACTTGTAAATAAATAGATATGATTCAACCATATTTAATGTTTTTAAATGTCATTTTGTTTGAATTTTCTGTATATGAAGGATTAATAATTTGGAACTGGTTTTGAATTCATACTAATCGATTTTTTTACCATAAAGGTCAAATACTCTATATGAGTTTGGACAACTCTGTTTTTGATTTTGAATTATTGAAACACAAGTGCAACTTTTCTTGGGCTTACTAATACTCTTGTTCTCAATCCCAACTCGTCTACTTTAGCAAAAGAAAACAAGTACTGGTAACGAATAAAGTTTGACAAATCATCTTTTAGAACCTAAAACCTACATACCATGGCAATAGTTTTTTCTGCTCTAAGCCTAAGCTACTTTCTAAATGTCATCGTAGAAAGCATACATATATCCCTGATCGAAGAACGTTATTTCCCAAAAGACATTAGGCAAAAATTAATTTCCTTTACTTATCGAGGAAAGCTGACTGCGTAAGAAGTGAGCATTCGTAGAATAGGTAGAAACATTATAAATGTTGATTTGTTGTATGGTCGCTACCAAAGTATACCTTTCCAACTTCCATCGCGCACACCTCACCAGTGAAAAGGAAAATCAACAGTTCAATTTTATTATTAATACCTTTGTATTTCTTTCTTTATACTTAAGTACTATGAGAGGTGATGATGATGATGACGCTGATGGCGTTTCGCATTTCTTCAGGGCTCAGGACTTTCAAAACAACCAGAGCCAGTGCCAAATACATATGGCTTTGTGTCTCAATTCATCTTCTTGAATATTGGCTCTTGAAACTGTTTTATGCTCATCATCGATAAAAAGAATAATATCGTAATATATCCTTTTTATGGAGAAAGTTTGAAGTCTAAGTCATCGATTGTTTTAAAATGATGAAAGGTCAAAAAATACGAAGCACTGCATACTGCAAGCACAGGAATTGAAAATTATTACCGCTTCTGATGATTACTCCATACGTATGTTCTTATCCTTTGTGTAAAGTGTTGTGTTCAATGCGAACAACAAAGAAAAGGATTATCCAACGATCCATCCATGCATGGAAAAGAAACATAGAGCAACTATACACATGCAATTTTAATAGCGTATTCCAAGAGAACAAGTCCTCTGGGAGAATATCGTATTTAAGTTTGCATACCTAATACAATACAGAGAGGAACACGATAGTAGGAAATTAAAGCATTCTCTAAACTTATTTTTTTTCAGGTTTTCTATCAAGAAACGATAGCTCTTTAGGGACTCGGAGGTCTTTTCCAATTTATGAGTGATGAAGATGGAAACAATGAGGGAAAAGGGAGAAGATCGTGATCGCTTTCATGTTATTATTGCTATTACTACTACTTCTACTACTACCAATATAATGCCACTACTGGTACAGTGAACAGCAAATGATACATCATAATATTATCAGCTTCTGTATATCTACTTTATATGATAAGAAAAATAAAGAAAGAAGCTCTATGGTGAAAGCGAAAGAAGGAGACAAAAGAATTTTTGTAGCATAATATAATCATTCAGTATTGAAAAGATCATTGAGTCGTTTTCAATGAGAGTACGTAAACACACCAGAGGAGGTGAATGGTTTGGGCTCCTTTCAACCAGATTTGTTTTCTTTCGGAAGAAAAGAAGCATGGATTGATATGCTACTACCACATACATACATAATATATGTACGTAGATTACGACATATCTACATGCATAATAATCTTTCCTTTTCATAATGCTATCCTTGAGTTCACTTGACTTTTCCGAACCCTCAATTATTACTCTCACTTTCCTGTAAAGAAAGTCTCCCGACCTACACAGTCTGGTAGAAATGAAGGAAAAAAATCCATTTATTGCGATATCGTCGTCTTTTTGATGTTCATGTTCATGTAGGGGAAAAAAGTATTGAGTTTGAGTATGGAGATGGAGTAATTGAGCATATGCAACAATTGCCTTGATCATTGTATTAGCCATTATCATTCCACGACCGCCAACAAAAATGCTCTTCCATCCATTCGCTTTCATTCTCATTGAACTGCTTCCTGCCACCACAAAACTTGCTCGTATCCTTTTAGACTTTATTCTTGGATGTAGATAAGAAGAAGAAAGTCGTTGAGCTTTTCGGGTTTTATGAAAATAACATGCAATTTTCCCCTATGTAAATACAATGTAGTATGTATATTCATGCACCCTAAGTAAGCTTGAGATATTCATTCTGCCATTCCGGTTTTTTGGTTAGGAAACCAACGTTGGGGGAAAAATATGCCTCAGGCAGGAAACCTTTGTCAACATCACTTTTTCACGATATATAGGCGATGGCTGAATGATTTCATGATTATTCTCGCGTTTTTAGAAAGTATCTACGTCTATTTTTATATTTGCTCTATGAACATGTCAGAACTTTTTAAAGTTTTTACGGGGAATTATTGATTATACTTGAAAGAAATTTTCATGATTTAGTGCAATGAAGTTTTAACTTTAGCTTCAATTTTCTCTTTATGTTTTCTGCATTAATTAGCTATACTTTTTATTATTTGCTTCTTATTTTCGTTCGGATAGCTACACTCGGCTTCCACTCATTTTATGATGATGAAATATTATTGGTGCGGAGGGGAGAGCTGCTGCTATTGCTATTGCTATTGCAGCAGCAGAGAGAGCAGCTATTGCTATGTATTAGAAAAATGGCAGTTTGGAAACATAAAATATTACGTCGTCTTCTTATAAAATTCCAAATTGGCACAAGGAAGGAAGAAATTTTTGTACGAGGAGTATGACAGGATAAGGAAAATGTTATTTTTTCCCCGTCGACAAAAGTACACAGGAAAAAGATATTCCCACAAGAGCCATTTTAGCTCCTCTTGCAGTGTTACTAATTGATGTCCCTCTGCTAATTAGCATCAGGCTGTAATATTCATTAAGATTTCTTTTCTCCTTGTTCATCATCATTATCATCATCCATAGGAAGGAGAAATGCACCGTACCATTCATTGTTCGTCTGAATCATATCATAATCATCAGCAGCAACAGCGCGCATAGCAGAGTACATACTTTCATTTTTTTTCTCTATCTTACTTCATTTCGCAGACAAACATCAGCCTGAAAGCATAATATTTTTTAACGAATCGCCCAGAATAGATCTAAGGTTTAGGTGACCTGCTCCTATTCCCCTTCAATTTGAGAAATAACATTAGCTTTTCTAAATGAGTGAACATGAATGGGGGAAACGGGTGAGGCTTCATTTTTTCAAAAAAATAGACTTCACTTAATACTTAATTTCATATTTTTTTCTCTCAATGAAAGGAACAAGCTTGTACGATATTATCATGTAAGGTTTCCTTTCATTCCGCTTTTTTAAAAGTAAATTGACGAAAGAATATTATGCACGGCGGCAGTGGAGAAGGGAAAATGTACTTTGGCTAATTAGAGATACGGATGAATAAAACGCACCGGTAGTTAAAACATATCCTTCGTTAGTTTCGGCTTCCTATTACTCGACTCATCGTCATCATCATCATATTAGAACAGCGGAGTAGAACTTGAACTTAAATTTTGATGCAAAAAAGGGTATTAAGTTATTTCCTTTCCTTATACATACATTACTAAATCTGCTTTTGATGAGGCCAGACAGGGACAATGAAATTATTTTTTCAGTGTTTACGCTATAGTTAGTCCAGCACATCTGCTGTCAATGATGATTGCTGGAATATGTGTTTGGCATAAGTGAATGCAGGGATTGGACTTGCCTTCCTTACGCTTGCATATTGAAAATTTTCTCATTTACTTATGCAGTGCAGATCTTGAATTATTGGGCATTCATAAGTGTGGTAAACGACCTAGGATTTATAAGAAAGCTGCAGTTCTGATCTGATGAACCGCATTTCAGCATTAGGTACTATCATAATTTTAAAAATGCTTTTGTGTTATGCCACACGACTTTCAAAGAGTGATTGCGTGAAAGAGGAAACGTTTGGAGCCGACTGTGTTCTGGGAAACCCCTTCCGGTTCCTCCGCTGCGCTGGTTCATACATGTGCTTTGAGGAACAAAAGCCTTTTTTCACGGTACATAACCGGTTGTAAAACTATAGTGTCTCTCTTCATAACATTTAGGTGTGTACATATAGATAGGTACTTGTTTTCAAACAATTCAACCAGCTTATTAAATTCAAATAATAAATTTGCATAGTTTTCTATTTCTTGCTTATTTACCTAAACATAAACTTTTTGATGCTTACCTTAAGTTTTCCAAACGAGATTCAATGAAACATTCTCCGAAAAATTTATAAGCAAGTTGTAAAGCTCACTTTTCCATGTCAAAATACTTAAATACTTCTTTGTCAATAAGTAGTCTCTCACAATTAGGACCTCACACAATACAAATTACTTCATTGTTTATTGTCTGCCTTCATTCAACTTAAATTTCTCTTTTGAACTAGCACTCCTTGGGTTTAAAACTACTTCACTATATCACTTTGCTGATATGAGCTGCCCCATCACATCACATTATGCCCATTTAGTACAAATTGTTTCCACTCGGAAGCTCAGAAAAGTTAAGAAAATTGAAAGAAAATGTCAAAAATTAGAACTACTGTCTCCAACAATGCTACGCATACATGAGGAAAGTTCTTGGCTCGGAGATGAAAGCAACTTGATTAAGACGTAAAAGGGCCACTGTGGAAAGCAATCTGGAATTCAAGATTGTCATATTTATTTACGTGTGAGTGACATCGCATCATAATATACTTACTGTACACAATGCAGCATCATCATACTCATCCTCCTGATTCACATTTCATCATCTTTCCACTCTCTCCAGCTCGAGCTATACCATTTGCGTACACATGAGCATGAGAATGGGAGAACATGCAATGTCCAAAAACTTTTGCTTCAACAAGTGTAAGAATGAGAAAGAAAGAAAAGAGTCTAGCACGGGAACATGTGCAACAAGAGACACCGATTTTTAGACAGTTTAGTTTGCTTTATCCAGCGACGACTGACTGACTTGTTTACAATACCGTCATGTTGATTTTACATGTTTTATGACAGAAATACATACATCCACATCTTTCTCACCTCACACAAGCTTTCTCCACTTTCTCCACAAGAAAATGCGAGGAAAGAACAGCTCGTAAACTATTTCATTGGTACTTGGAAGTAGTATTATTATTAGCAATTTTGTCTTTGCGGTGAAAGTAAATCAAGCAAATCACTTGCATTTGTTTCCTACCATTGTTCACTTCATTAAAGTCCTTTCATTATTATTACACAATATACTCTCAGCTTCTATTAAATTTTATTTAATTCACTGAAAGATCATTTTACTTGGCTATTTTGAAGTCCAAAGAGGTTTAAAATAAAGAACCATCATCACATCACTTCCACTTGTTTCCTCACGATAAATGTCGTAATGACTTCCTTGGAAAATTTCCTTAAATACCTTCCTGAAAGACTTTCTTAGATGCTCACTTCTTGTTTGCTTTAGCATGGGAAATAGTCTAGAATCTCCTTGTATGAAATTGTAAGTAGTTGAGTATTTCTTCGTAAAAATTTTCTCCGTTAGTTGGCTTTTGAAAGTATGAAAGAGTGAACATAAATGAAAGCATTACAATAAAAAATCTCTTTTCAGATTCAACGTTTGAGTATATGTACTTGTTAAAGGACAGTGATAATGTTTATTGCAAAATGTTTATCAGTGGTTTTTGTCTCACTTCCGAAAATTCCAACAACAGCACTCACTCCTCACCCTTTTCCCTATCAACCTAGCAGAGGTAATAATGTCATATAGCTCAGCCTAGCTCCCGCATTTGACTGAATGGTAGCATGTGTCACCTAATGAATTCATATATTTATGGAAGTCGCCACGCCAGCGAGGGAATGGGAGCGAACGCCAGTAAAAGACAAATTTTCCCTCACTTTTATAGATAAAACAAGTTGAATGGTGTGTGTATGTGTGTGACTATCAAGAATCTGTATTTAAGATGCGGAGTAAAAAAAAGTCAGTAGTTGTGTAGACTAACTGGACACTACTACTGGTGCACCTTGTCACTTGACACAGAGCATTTGAATGTAAACTAGACTCGAATTGTTTTTGACTGGGCTTTTGCAAAGGGAAAAATAGGAAACAAGAGAAAGCCATTTTGTGCGTTTTTTTCTCTCCCTCGTCTGACATGCATTATATTATACGGAAAAAACGCATATTACTTTTACTAGAGAACTAATAATATTGGGTTCGCTGGGAGCTACTAGCTGGCCCTCTAACTTCTCTAATCCTGATGATGTCAAAATGAGAGAGGGCGAAAACTGTTAAAACAACGAGTCACTCATATACATTTTGTAGTAGTATGACATGGATCGGTGGGCCAGCAATGGTTAAAATTAAAGGTAAGCGAGAAAGCAAAGAGCAGTAAAATAATAACAATAATAGCAGTGTAGTGTGTGTGGAGGCAAAAAGCCAAAGCCAACTAGAAGAAAATATTGTGTGATTCGATTGCTTGCATTCACTTCTTCCTCCACTACTACTACTACTCCATCAAACCAAATGTGCTTGATATCACCATCAAACCGCCGCGACGACTAATGCCATACGATCAAACTGAAACTTAAAAGGTTTAACGGTTCACTCTTTCTCTCTCTCTCTTTCTACCGATTCGATGTGATGTGATGGCGATGGCGATGCATGTTGATGATGATAATAATAATAATGAACAAACTAGAGAGAAAGAGATTGCAATTGCTCACCAGCTTTAGAGTGTTATGTATATGTTGCTTTAACAACTTTTTTTACCTACTCATAATTCCACTAATACGGTGAATAAGAGCTCAAGCAAATAAGTCAGCGAAAGCACAAGAAGGACGGACGGTCATCAAAACCAATGCTGAAAAAGCATTTCACTCATTCTCTCTCTCCCCTCTCACTCTCATTCTGGTTAAGTTGAAATGGATATTATGCACAAAGAAGAAAGGTAACGTGCACATAATTTTTTTTTCTATTTGCCAATGATGTCGGTGACTACTACGACTCTTGTTGTAGATCTAGTCTTACTTTCAGCTATTGATGTGCATGCATGCACATTCAGCTAAGCATGTGTTACCGGGTTATATCGGTATCGGTAACGGAAAATATGTGTGAAAAGGTGACGCTAAAAAGAGGGAATCGAGTAGCATATCTAACAACATTTTCTCTATTTCCTTTTTATTCAAAACTTTGTTTGCATGCGTTATTAGCTTGGCACGTTACTCCAGCAGCGTAGTTTTTTTTTCGGGGCTCTCACCATTCACTCAATTCAATCGGTTAATATTGAAATCTTATCGCTTTCCGCTTACTTGTATCTTTCTACAGATGCCAATTGCAATTACCAGTTTCCCAGGACTAGAGAGATCCATCTTCCCGATAAATGAAAACAAAATTTGTTGTTAGTTGTTGACGACTTTGGAATTTTTCGATAAATAAATGTTAAGGTATTTTGTCATTGGTATTTGTATCTAGTTTGCCCTAAAATACTGAAGAAAGTGAAGAAGAATGTTTAGGTACATGTTGCTTAGCTAATGTTGCTATCATCAACAACAACAACAACGCAGAGAAATTCTATCATGCGAAAGGGCTAAGTCACGCCGTTGTAAAAGGTGGAGGTGCTAAATTGCATGCCCATATTAGTTTACAGAAATGGACGCTATTACGAAGGCCGTCTCTTACTTCTTTCACCATGGCTTGACACGCAGCCCTCTTATTTCACGCAAGAGTTTTACTTCCTAACAATTTAAACTATAGTTTGCATTACATACATTGTATAATAAAAAATATATGTAACAAATATTCCAATATTTTCTGTTCCAATAGCACTCTAGGTTACCATGGATTGATCTTGTCAATTTTGTGCAATGAAGTGGCTAAGATTTTAGAAGTTTTGAGCAAAAGCAAAATATATTATTGCAAAACCTGAAGAATTTTAGAATTACTATCGAAAGGAAAGAAAGTTTCCGAAAGGTGAAATTCCCATTTCTTGCCCAAAGGAAAAAGAGAAAATCATTTTTACCTATCCTACATAATCGGGTGTACAATACTTATTTAAAGCAATTCTTGATTTGACTGACTAGCATTTTCGTTTCGAGGAAAGCAATAAACATGTTAATTTTTATGGACGTTTGATACATGTATGCATGCATTGTGTGCTTCATGTGAAGTTTATTCTCCAGTCATCGATGTTACACCCGTCGCCGTTTTCCAGTTGACTTGACTTTCCAGAGCACGGAACTAAGCATAAAGCACAGCACCACAACACAATAATATATAAAACTGGAACGGAAAAAGGTGAAATCAAATCAGCGATAATACCAGCTTATCACAGCAGTAGGCATAAAAGAGGGATTTATTTTGATCCAGAGAGAAAGGCTAGTCGTCAAGCCTCTCAAATCCAATCCAATAAAATGACCCCATACATCTATCTCAAGTCACATTTTACCTGCCCACATGTTTGTCCAGCTCAACTTTTTATTAGTACGTTCGTTGGAAACTTTTACTCTTTTGGACTCACTCAAACAAATAAACAATACATGTATGCGTTTCTGATTGTCGATGTCGATTGTGTATGCACCCTAACCCTTTTGGCGGTGTGTGTGGTGGTCGTAGTATGCATGGTGTGGTGTCGATCCGAGAAATTGTGGAGAGATACAAATGATTGACTTGTACACTCGATACTATAGAACAGCCAACAAATTCCCGGGGTCATCTAAAAAAATATTGTTTTGTACTGGTCTTTGCCTTTCAAATAGACACCTCTCTCGCTTTGTTGCCTTGCCATCTTTGGTATAGCGCGTAGACGTAGGTATGTATGTAGATAAGTTTTAAAATAATATGCATATCTGAAATTCATTTCTTCGCGTTGAAATGTCCTATTGGCCATACCTAATTTAGACGAGTAGGGTTTTCTGGAGAGTGCAGGTGACATAATATACATATTACATATATATATTGTGAGAAAGCACAACCTTAATAGAAAAGGGAATAAATATGGCAATCCCTACTTCATCAAACTACATCATTGTCAAAGGTGTTTACGAGCATTATTCTAATCTGCAATTCAATGCTTTTTCTCCCTTTCACAATTTTTACTTCCCTTTCCCTCCCGTTCTCCACTACATGGTTCGTAGTTTTCGTACAAGGCTATTTGAAGTAATCGGCTCGTGTTGGTACATTACAATATGACCGTATATCCTGTCGCTCCTACCCTCCCAGTTGCTCCGTTTACAATATTATTCATCAATTTCATATATTGCTTACCACTCTTTTTTTCTTTCTTGATTTGATTTAGCTTGCTTTCCCACTCCAGAAACTTGTGTGTAGTGTTTCTTACTTGGAAATTATCGGATTGGAACTAGGAACTTTCTAATCGCAAATATTCATCTAACGATGAAATTATTAATCATTTTGTGCTGGACTTCCAAGCACGATATGGACGTGTTCAAGGGACAAAACTAAAATTTCCATAACATGCAAATGTAACAGGTAAAACTCCTCTCCTCTAATAGCATTTTGCACTGTGTAAGGCATACACAGCATTTGCAGGTTGCAGTTTTATCGCCAGCATTTTCATTATATTAGTATTTGCGGAAAAATAAACTGCATAATAATTCATCTCTCATGTGTGAAGATATATGCATTTTATTTGAAGTCCATGCTCACTCTGCTCAAAACTAGATCAAGCTTTACATGCATTTCTTTACACTCCCAGACTTATGTGTTGGGGTACTTGTTTCACTAAAGCATGAACAAACTCTGACTCTGATTTGATACTGTAGAAAATTGCATAATGTTTTCATTTGCATGTTGTAATTCAAAAACAAGCCTCATAAAAATGCATAGATCTTCAATGTTTTTTCCTTCCAGAAAAACGCAATAATAAGTCAGGACTATGACATTTTAAAAACTAAATAAAATGGAATAATCTTATTTGCCGGAGATGCATTCGAACTCGAGCTGCCTAACTAAACATATGTTCTATGAACTGGTGTTTAACAGCGTTTCCCGACAGTCTGGCTACAAGCAACGCTGGCTACAACTTCGAAATTTTCATGAAGACCACGCTGGCAACATGCCTAACTTTGAA
>JAHZNI010003148.1:0-12506 GCA_027744415.1 Seira ritae
ATACGTTAAAAATTGATAAATTACGAGTAAAAACGACAATAAATATTCACAAGAATCTGATATGGAGTAAAATTTCGTCACATCTGTTGCTATGGCAACCAAAAAAGGCTTACACACAATTACAATTGACCAAATTTATGGACTTTCTAATCAATCGATTCCACTGTTTGATCTCTTAACTCTGTCTTTGGCATGGTCTTATTTAGTTCCTTTAATCAATTCTGATTCTCACGAAGTTGCCGCATGTAGGTTTTAAATTCTGTCGCGATGACCATTTCAAAGCTAAAATATATAAAAGAAGTACATGAATGCAATTTGTCGCTGCTCGGCTGTTCATTAACTTTTCATTTCAAAAGGGAATTCGGTTTGAGTAATTTCGATGTTAAGCATAGTTTTTACAAAGCCTTTGGGAAACGGTTCCGTTCCGGTTCCAGTTACATAGTATGATATCTCGCACATGTGTAGTACTACACTACGCCGCAACTCATCGTACGTACGAAACAAGCCCAATCGATCTCCATTTCACTCATTCTCAGGCAAGTCTTGCCTCGTCGGGCTAAATTCACACAATGCCATTGTTATTGTGCGTGTGGGCTAGTGGTTATGGTTAAATTTTTGTTTATTTATTTGTCATTTTTATTTATTTTAATTGACATGCCTCGTGATTACGTTTTACATCAATAATGTAATATTAATGATTGATTTGCATTTTTGATCCAGCATGCTTAAATGGGATTGATTTTTTCTGTTTATAATAATATAATTGTATGAACAAGTCCCGATTGCATGCAAACTCTTTCTGAGATGAAGGAAATTAATCTTGAATGCATAATATATTTTTACACATTCACTTTTTCAAACTTTTGTAGCTGTCATTCCGGTATAAAAACTGCGTATAAATGAAAAAAAGTGATTCTTTTTGGGCTTGGATCAAGAAACGAGGACAGAATCCGAATTTTTAGAGCATATCCGATGGAGTTTAGTAGAAACGAAAGCACAATCGCCCTCTCGACCGACAGACCAACGGTTACTACCGAACGAAAAGTTCGCGCGCATCCTGATTTATATTAGTTTCCCGAATTTCCTCTTCTACCCTCCGAAGATTTCAGTTGTAATATTAAAACACGGTTTGGTATTGGTGGGAGAAAATGTAAACCCTTTCCTCGTCCTTTACCTTCTATGTCCAGTTCTAACGATAGGTAAGTAGTAAGTGGATATCTGGATACGTTATAGCAGCGTACCCTGTTTCCATTTAAACATCGCTTCGAAAACAGTTCCAGGGAAAGGGAAAACGATAGGTTATGACTTGGCCCTTGTTGACGTTGTATTATGTGTATACGTATGTAATCTTGGAAAAAGAATAAACAAAAGCGCAATGTCAGGCACTGCTTTCATTTTAATTCAGATCTTATGCGAAGACATTTGTAATTTTTAGGGAAAGTTTTAAGCTCCTGTCATTTATCTTTCATCCTCATTTTGACTACTAGCACTGTGGAGTAGTAAATGGAAAGCGAGCTGATATGAGTTATCTCAATCTCATCTGTACTCCCACTCCCATCCCATTTTCTCACCGAAAGCAACACAATGCACAATATTTAGAGCTCGTTCGATACGTACTCTACACTCCGTAACAAATAAAAAGCTTATTTTGCTGGCAGTTGGTTGGTATTAACGGAAATACTGTGAGCCTCTGATTCTATTCTATGAAATTTCATGAAACTAAACTGTACGTCCTAAACCATACGCCTTAGTCAAATCCACTAACATGACTTCATTTACGCGATCATAGTCACAATCTCGATTCGTATTTAAAAAGTCACAATCTCAATTCATTTTTCGTAAAGACTGAACGAGAAATCGAGATCTGACGCATTGACAGCTTTAGATTTTCTCGCCGCAAGCCGTAATGATGATGCTCGCATATTCATTTACCTGCCTTAATTGCTGAACATTTTTACAAAGCTTTTATGATGATAATGATGATGAGTTTCCTTCCTAATAATGCCGACATAATGGCCTAGATTGCCATGTCAGTTGTTGATTATTATTAAGTACTTCTGCATACAGAAACACGTTATATTGGTCCATGTGAATGAATACCCGTAGTTGGCGAAAGGTGGATTTTACCAGACGATATTCTATGTTCGGTCGTAATCATCATGATAACGATAAATGTCAACAGTTTAGTCCTAATTGCTCCATTGGGGCAACATGGAGCATTAATATGTTGGTTATGCCTTCTCGAGTTTTGCGAATATCCAAACAAGAAATATAAAAAAATTCAACTCCCAATAATAATGATATGCAAGAAGGGAAAAGTTTTGTGATGATATTTTTTGTGGTTTGGTTTGGTTAGTTAGTAAGCTAAGCAAAAAGTTGTCGATTTACAACTCGAAAGACATAGAAAGGCAGTTCGTAGGGAAAAAAGCAGTTTACCATTGCATTAGATAGGTAAAACCGTGAGTTCACTTCGTCGAGGAAGATGTAACGATCCGTTTTGCGTTCGTTGTGTTGTGTTCGTCGTAGCGATATAGTCGTCTCTGTGAGTCGAGTCGTACGCGATCATTATTTCTCGTGCGAGTCATAGTTGCGGAGCCCTAGCAATACTTTGCACTTGGGCCACGGAGAACGTTGTTTTTGTATTTGAGAGAGATCGACTAACGACTATATTCAACGATACGAGGAGAGGAGGTAAAAAGTAAAAACCTTTTTTTGCCAATGTATGCGATATGAAGTTGCAGAACGGAGAAACGTGTCAGTACAGCAATAACCTTCGAGCTTTAACCACAGTGTTGACTGACTGAGGGCAATAAACCAAGAAAATATTGGAAATTTGTACGTGTACAGAAGAAAAAATCTTCATCAAGCGGGTAAGTAATTCTCAAAGCCATGCGCATTGTATTTCATTTGAATTTGTCATGTCACAAATATAACTTGTCAAAAAAATTAGCTGCATATAAATGAACTTCCTTTCATGAACAAATAGTTTGAAGGGGCTAAACATATTAAACAAAACTAACTTCTCCTGCACAGGAAGTGCCAAACCCAAAAGAGCCTAATTTGTATAGTTTAAAAATTTATTATCTCTTTAGAAAAGAACACTAAATTGGGTTTGTTTTATATGTTTGCTTGTGTTGCCGAAGGTGTAGTGTGTGCTCCTACTTTCCACATTCCACATATGTGTATGGAAGGTTTATTTGTATTTGTATTAATTCAGAGACTCAGGTGTTTAATGGGAGTTCTGCTCTAAGTTTCAACATGACTCTTCCATTCAGTTTTGGATGTAGTCAAGGAATACGATGCAACGTATAAAATTTTTCAGATTATTCTTTATCGTGTTTTTAAATGGCTTATTCAGACGAATCGAGCCATTTAAAAACATTTGAGAATCATGACCGATTTATTCCATTTCATGCTAAATTGAAAGATTACATAATCATCGGCTTTGGTTGCATGAATTTTTTCTTAAAAATTTACAATTAAAAACAAAAGTCAACATGAAAACTTCATATTTAATTGCCTTTTAAAATTCGTAACTAAATATAGTCGCATCATATCTAGTCATTAGATTAGTATGAATGAACAAAATACCCACTCGTGAGTTACATCAATTGAATTTGATATTGAGATTTCATAGCCATCAATCAAGCCAAAATGATGAACATCGGTAGTCTCCTTTCTGCTGATATTATGGTTTTATTACAGAGCAAAACTACTTCCAGTTTATCGAGTAAAATATAAACGATTCAATCTAAAAGCATTGTAATAAAGGATTGCAGTAATGTTTAATCTGCCTACATAATATGTCAAAACGCTTCTCGTTCTGTTTAAACGCCTTGAAAAACTAAAGGACGTAGCGAAAACTTCATCTCGCGTATGCATAATGCATATTGCATACACACACAGTCGGATGTTTAATGTTACTCAAAATCTGTGTATGTCTGCCTTATTCATATTTTATCATTTTCATATTACCGGTGCAAATAAGAACAAACCACATTCATTAGATGCAATGTGGTTTACCAAAATAAACATTTTTTCAAATGCTGGCAACATAGATCACAGTGCGTTTGAGCTACTCATCCATCATTTTATTGGCCTCATAATATATCCTAATGCTATATGGCATTACTTCGGCCAAGCTGAGTTTCCTCATATTTTGATTCAAAATCAAAATCATGATAATATAATAATGGTATAAATACGCCAGGGACACATCCACTATTTTCGTTAATAAGTATTTCGCTATTTGAATTTACACGCATCGCATACATATATTATTATACCATGCATGTTTCTCGTCAGCCAGTTTCTGACGATTGCTCAGGATGACAGATCTGTCGACTTGAAGTCAAGTCATCTTATTTCCAACAAAGGTTTGAGAAGCTGTCATCTGAAAAAATAACTTCCAACATTAATCTCTCCTTGATTTGTCGTAAGTGAAAACCTGTTTCACATTTTAAATGCCTTATGTATGCATATGAGCAGCCGAGACCAAAATGAACTCTTACAATGGTGTTGCATAGATTAATAACTTTATTTTGCAACGCTACTTTTTAAGTGCTTTACGTCATATTAAATAAATATAATGTTTCTCCTCGGTATAGAAAGAAAGTATTTGTTTCCATCAAACAAACTTACTAAACTAATCAATGCAAACAATGCTCTTCTTCTTTCATCACGCTGCTTGAACAGGGAAATGCAAAACAAATACGCATATGCTTACAAACTTCGCTTTTTACTTCCTTGTTTCCTCGTCCTAGCATCATTTCATGGATCTCTTCCTTTCTCACAGACGATAAGAACGAAAGCTCTTTATTGGCACTTTCCTTTAAAACTTGCGTTGTTTGGAGTAGGAAAGATCAAACAGCCAACTAACTCTTTGTTTTCGTTTTCATTTGCCTGCTCTTGAATAAATGGGGATGAAGCTAGTCTTGATGATTTTGCTGTAATCCTTCATCCGTTTTTGCTAAGAACTTCATTTTTTAAATGTTTTGTTGCAAAAATCACTTGCTGGTGAGGAAGGGGGAATATAGAAGAGCTGTGAAGAAACTCATAAATTTAACTTAAAGTTTAGAAGAGGAAAAGCGTGTTTGGTTATGTGTATAAAGATTATTATTCTCAAAAGCCATGATGATGACGACGACGAGAGCACTTTCCTTTGACGTTTGCCCTTTGAAAGAAACAAGTATTCCTTCGTCTTAGGGGATTTTAAACCTGCATAATTCAAGGATTAGAGATTCAATCTGGCATGCATGTTGCAAAATGAAGGAAGAGGTTGCCATGTAGTGCGAAGCAAAAAATATTCATTTTATTTTGGTATTTTAAAATCCACAAAATGGAAAAATTCTTTGCCCAAACCAGCAATGTCGTCACTGAAGTGTGCATTTTACGACATTCTTTGACAAAGAATTTGAAAACTGTGACGATTTAGTTTACTAAAAGTTACACAATTTCGGAAGCTCCATTTTATATAGGCAAGTAAAGAAGAGCAATTAGTCTTGCACCGAACCAAACTTGGTTTTTATGATGGGGCGGTTGGTAATCAGAGGAAAGTGTTCATTGATTTCTTTAATGAACCGTGTAAGCTATGCTAACGTTATGCTATGCTACTTCTGAAGCGCATTACATTCCAATTCCAATATTCCAAAATACAACTTTTTTAATGCAGAGCTAAGCAAGATGCCTCAAAAAGTAAAAGCAAAGCCTAATTTAATTTTCTAGTCTAGGACGTATATTCACTTTAATTTCAGATAAGAAAGCACTCAATGGGCCATTGATTTCTTCGATATTGCGTAAAGTGCTTTCCTTTTTTGAGAGATGAGCATGAGTACACACATATTTTTAATGTTTTATCTCCTTCACTCGTGTGGGTATTAATGCATTCTCAGTTGTAAGTTTGTTAGTTTTGTCAAGGAAACCCAGCTGAGATGAAGAAAAATGCATGGAATGGAAATCGATATCACGCGTCACAAGTATCTTTCACGAAACGAAAGTTTTTTGTGCCTTTTCTTAGTCTTGGCGTTGTTGGTTGTTGGTTCGCAAAATGGAAACGAAACTCATGCGGTAAAAGCTATTTGTGTTTCGTATCTTGCTTAAAAGCTGATTAAAAATGCATTCATGGTTCTGCTCCAGAAGATGAGCAAAATATGAGATGAGCAATATTATAGTTCTGTATCCAGTAACGCAACGTTTTCGCATCTATTTATGATCACTTCGTATGCCAAAACACAAGTTTGACACAGTATGCGAATGACCCGCAGTTGTTAAGTCAATGCATAGCCTGTTCTTAGGGGAAATATGATAAAGACTGAAACTGTAGGAGGATTGTATTAAGTGTATTTAGTTCGTTTTCTACATGGAAATCTGATTCACCGAGAACAACCTAGCTTCCTTTTCTCTTGGTTCTAACTAATTTCCCCATTTCGTATGCATGGGAAGTAGTAGTAGGCAAGTTGAGGAGATCGTTGCGTTGTTGTATCAACGCAAGTATCGTAATCGTGATACGACATGAGCATTTTCTTTTCCAATTTTTCTCTCAGTTTTTCTCGTGAACATAACGGTTTGTTGGAACTGGAAACGTCTATCCTTGGCTTGCTTTAGCTTTCCAGCATTTTTTTGCGTTCGTGCGCACAAGTCTTCGCCGTATCGGACTGACAGATCGTTAAATCTGCTGCACGCAGCTATAAGGGAGAATGTTGGATGGGTTTTGGTGGTATATAATAGTGATGTGAATGATGATGTATTTCGTATTCTATTGCTTCAACGAAGCAGTTTTGAATTTCATGGCAAGCAGGCAAAGAAAAGTCGCGTATCAATTTAATTTTTGGGCAAAATGGCAAAAAATAGGAAATAAGGTTTCAAAAACAGCAGAAGTTCCAGTCCCTCTCCCAGGCATTTTCAAGTTGCAGAAGAACAACGCATAGGTTCTGCCTCAACTTGATTCTCTGATCAAAAATTCCACCTTTTCTTATCCTTTTACTCCGATGTTGATGTTAACAAAAATATGCGTTTGCACTAAGCTCAAACATGTATTTATTTGGTTGTACTAAAGCAGAAATGTTAAAATACTCATCTCTCGCTCTGTATTTTCTTCCTTAAATCATCCATTAAATGTAGAATTTATTTTTATTCAAAGACAGCATTGAAAATCAGGCACTTTGAATTTATGTATGCACTTTTCGGGAAGCGTTTGGTTTTGATGTATGTATCTTCGGCTGTACTGACATCATGATACAATAACGATGGTACCTATGTAAATGCATCACCAATTTATTTATGACCGCATTGAAAATCGAAAAATGCTCCATTAATTCGAAAACATGAGGTGTGCGGAATGAGAAACTTTGACTTGCAAGTAAATTAACCTTTTTATCATCATTTCCAGGAAATACGTGAAAAGATCATAGCTTCACACCATCATGGCTCACCCAAGCTGTCAATTGGCTGCCAACAGCCCGAAAAAGACTCCGCAGTCAACACCATCGAAATCTGCTGCAGGAGCTGTAGCTCAAACTGACGGGGCTGTGGAGGCTGCCGCAGTCCAATCCTCCACAGATGGAACTGGAGGAAGCGCTGCGATCGGATCGATCCCGATCCCTCGCATCCCTGTCATGCAAAGATTTGGATGCCTTCGAGTATATCGCCTTTCATCACTCCTTCTCTCCATGCACTGCTAAATGAAGAAAACTGTTCTCATCCTTGAGCATGAATGTTGATGGAATAGCTCGCTAGTCAAGATCGTAAAAACAAGTTCTTTACTGTACATACCCAATAAAAATACCTCACGTTTGTGTTTCTACGACAACTCAATTTCAAAAAATCTTCTACAAAATCAGATTGATGGTGATTTCAAGTCAAACCAGGTGCAAACAAACTAATGTAGAGATTTCCCACGTTATACTCGCCGTAGCTTCTTGTAGTCTCTAGATTTATTGAGCAGGTATGAAATGCAATGAAATCTTGCATGGCAGAGAGTGAATAACATTTTTGGAGAAAGAGAGATGGGGGTTGAAGTTGATGTATACTTGTTGAAGTCGGATTTCTCTCAATTTTTGTATGCGATTGGTATTTACCGATTTGCCGGTGAATCATTTTGTAATCATTTACAGTTCGTATCTAATTTAAAAATTAATGTTGATTTTTGAGTTCACAATGTTAACATTGTTCGGCACTAATTTGAACAGAAACTTTTGATGAAGAAAGCCAAAAAGCAATTTTTGTACTAGTTCGGCTCAAAATTATTCCCGCTTTGGTATTCGTATTAGCAAAACTCAAACAATAATTACGATTGTAAGAAGACGATGGAAAATGTACAAAGAATTTTAGAATACTTGTAGGATCGTTCGTTGTCAAGTCAATTGACCCAATCACATCCACTAAGCAATACTAAAAATCAAATAAGCCACTTACAGCACCTCTACCATCCAGTTTTTCTAGAACACTTTATAATTAATAATTATTTTTAGATTTAATGGTAAGGTACTTAAAATAGAGACTTAATGAATTATTGCATTTGTATTTAATAGTGCTTTAGTTTATATTCCCCAAATTGAATTCATCCTACAAGCTTAGGTGTGCGTTTGGTCCGGTTGATCTTAAGAGTAGACTTTGGTTGCGAGCCAAAAAATATTTTGAGTTTTAACACACTCTTTTACATTAGATCCTTTCTCAGGTTTTGTAAATGTCGATTTTACTGATTGATGAATAATGATTGAATGTCTAGGATGTAATTTATGCTTTCTTATTTTATGTTATTATTGGCCGTGTAACATTTTCATGGTGCTAAAATGCATTGTATTACTGCAATATATGTGGCTAATTTTGAATGAAGTGTCAATCATTTTTCTACTTTGCCGTCGCCTTAAAAATCGACTTTAAACTGTTTTTTCTATAAGATTATGTTTTTAATAAATTATATTATGATATGAATGTTAATTTATCTTAATTCAGTAAAACCTGTTTTGCTGACTTGCTGAATATTATTATGTGCGTACAGCGTACGTACTTCAAATGATTGTCCATAGAATGTCCTTTTTTACATCAACTCGAATAAAAAAAATGACGAAGCATCGATTGATGATAGTCGGACTATCTGGTCACTGGAATTGTGATTCTCAAACCAAATGATTTTATTACTGTACATACATTGCGTGCATGTACCTCGCACGAGGTATTTATGACTTTGGCACATCATAAACCAAACCACGAAATCATCCAATTTAATTAAGGTTATTGGAACGCAGCGATCCTCGGAATTCAGTCCACGTTTAACCACCAACAGTTACCTATCCTTAAAATGTTATAATTTGATAAGTTCTGAGAAAAGACATTGAAAATGTTTGGTCTAGCATCTTTCCTTATCAGAGCGTCGTCAGTTTTAATCTTATGTACTTGAATTTGGTCCATCTCCTTGAGAATCTGGAGAGAATGCTGAGATCGAAATAAGCGAGAACGCTATGTCAAAGTTAACAAAGCAGTATGTTTACATGAGTAAGAAGATGCCGATTCTCAGCTCCAGTTATGGCACCATTTTGTCAGCCAACCATGTCATGTCCAATAATGTCACATTTACGTGCACAAATTATATAATCATGGACTGGATATGACTGAATAAAGAAAATCGTTTAGCTTATCATTAGTTTCACAGCAAAGCTACTTTCTGTTTTTCTGCTGTCTCCTTTCTTATATTTCATCGTACCTTTCTTAAATAGCTAATCTAGCTCAATCTTTTTGAAAAATTCTTTCACTTGTCTCAAGATGGCCTGATAGAATTTTCCCGAAATCGGTGTTGCCCTGCGTTGTTCACTTGGGTTTGGATACGATCTTCACTATTTCTTGTTCTGTGTCCATAAATTATTCTAACGAGGTAACAACCCCAAGTCGCAACAAGGACCTGGACATGAGATATGTCGATCCTAGTCGATTCAGACCTCCTCATGACGAATTTGAAAGATTTAGCTCTATAATTGTTAATGGAAAAAAGACCTAGCCAAAATAAAACTGAATGAACGGTTGGAAATTGCCTTGATTTATGCAGCAATTCCATATTTTAGCAACCTATAGTGCTCTATTAGTTCGTGATTCGTGAATGAAGTAAGGGAGGTTAAATCAGCGATATTGTATTTATAAATGCATTAAAACACGTATACGTAAGTGAATATTGAGCATGCAACACATTGCACACGGATAAGGTTTTTAGGCTAAAAACTGTAGGCTGCAACCCAGAATTTCGTAATCGTTTATCAAGGTTAAACTTTAATGCCATGAATTTTGAGTCCACACGCTAAAACCGAAGCAAAATCTATCATGTCGGGGTGTAATTTAGTCATTCGCACGATTTGGCTATATCCTTTTCCTGTTAGCAATTGTAGAACCAATTCTTTCTTATTCGTCATCAGGAGGTCCGAATTGAGAAGAATTGACATATCTCATGTTGAGGTCCTTGTTGCCACTTGGGGCTGTTGCCTCGTAATGTCGTAAGATTTTTGCTTTGCTACATGTTTCTGAGCATATCGCTTTATCTGTAGGGCATGGGCTTTATAGAGCTTAATATGTAATTAAAAAAATATGTGTCTTCTCAGAGCCGAAAGATGTTCAAAAACGAAGAACGCACATCTTCATTGTCAGTCGGTAATGTGCAACCATTTGATTACTGAGACGGCAGTGTTAGCAGTTCCACATCATATCATATATAATAATATTAAGACTCGCCGAACCATTTTTAGTGAAAATGAAGGACATTTTCCCGATATTCATTCTACATATGTTGGTGTTATCACTGGTCAACCCCCACAGGACTGGAACAGGTGGGTTTAATAGTTTTACGAAGTACAATTAACTAAAAAATAATCTTTGGTATACTGAACTACGATTAATTGTATTTTACTCATGTAAATATTATCTGGAGCAACTTTTACATGGAAATTTCTTTAAACATATTATGTTAAAATGGAAATGTCTTAAAAAATAGGCTAGCGTCGCTGCTGAGGTTTCTGCATATTATATGATATCAATATAGCAGGAAAGAGTGGCAATTCGAATTTCATAAAAACCTACTATTTTGTTCATTGTAATTGCAAATTAGGATAAATAAATTCTTTAGCAATTATTCAATTCTTTTGGCTTAAATATGTCACCTAATTGTGAACAAAATTAATTTGGGAAAGGTTTTAGAGAGCTCACAAGAGACCGCTGACGATACAGGTATGGTTGAAATATGTATTTAATTAGATAGAGGTCAGACTACATTGACGCAAATAAATGGCGCCGTCGTATTTTTCGTTTATCTAGACTGATTTAAACTTTGTTCTGTATATAGATTTGGCTAGCTAAGATCTCCGAACTAATGCAAACGAATAAAATTTTTTTTCTACATAAATCCGATTTTGTTACATTGAGTAGGAAGTTTTCACGAAAGTCTCATAGTTGCCACTGCATTGAAAACAGTCCCCAAATCAAATTTTTCTCATTATGGTGTTCATTGTTTCCTTGCATTGTTGCATTTCAACAAACCGTTTCCGTTTCTGTTGTGTTCACTTCGCTTTCGCTCCAAAACTAAAAATCGAATTTTTCCAACATGGATAAATTCAGTCGATATAATTTTACAATTAAACATGTTTTATCGCTGCAAAAATTATGGATATTTATGCATTACACATTTCCTGAATCTTAAAGGTGACTCGCTGGAGGCAACCTTGGCAAGGTGTTGCAATTTAGGGAGCATCCTATCATGGGACAACAAAACATGCACGGAATATCCAGGTCCAGTCACTGGGGTTCTTCCGGAGCATCAAGCTCCTTGTTTGAGTACAATTGATGCCTGTTGCCGAAAAAGTTACAGGTATGGCCGAGCAAACCTATTAATTTAATCAGTGGTCCACTGGTTTACTAAAGATGAATTATTTTCCTGTTTGAATGGCTGTTTTGCGTCAAGTTTCGTCAGAACTCAGCCAGCTTATCAAACGAAAGAAATGGAATCCACATATTTCGAGGGTTTCCACATATCGTGGGTTTCACATATTTACTTTGAAAATGAATATGCTGAAAGGGGTTCATCTATTTTTTCATTGTTTTTATTACTAGGCCATTTATAAATGCATTCTTGTACATATACATTTTGCTAATTATGTACATACATAGGTAACTTCAAGCTCTGGTATACACTAAATTTGTTGTACAACGGGCCAAGCCAAGCTTCAAAGTTCCATTATATGTTCTCACGTTCTCCGGTACGGGATTCTTTAGATTTGGGAAAGATTCTCATACAGTTTTTGTGATCTTCTCAATCAAATAAAACTTTTTACTCAAAAACTGATATGTATTGTAGGATGCTTTAACTATGTTTAGGGTCTCCCATAGCACTAAACATTTGAAAAATTCCAGGATTCGTCGTTTTTCCTGCCAGAGCATTTTGGCTCAGGAAAGGGATGGTTGAATGCGATTTTTGTATTTTCGCATTTTTTCCTTTTTAACATAACAAATCTGTTTGGATTATTTTTTCAGGG
>JAHZNI010003149.1:0-10498 GCA_027744415.1 Seira ritae
TTCGTTTCATCAAATCATGGTCAACTCTGCAAGCTGTAGCTCAGAGAGTCAAGAATGGGATACGGTTGTCTACGGAATAATCCCTATTCCTATGACTATATTCTAGTAATGACAATAAGTATTCTATATGTAAGTATTCTATATGAAAACAACAAAAGGAATAGAAAGCAGCTTTACCACCTTAAGTCTAATGCTAATATTATTCCAGCGCTCTCAAGTCATTGATTTATAAATTCATAAGCAATGTATTGCATATTTGCCCGCTTAATGCTTTAAGTTATGTATAGTACGAAATAAATGTAAACATAACTTGCATATTTTCATGAATGTTTTATTTATTCTATATAGTCGCCAATTTTGAAGTGAAAGTACTAACCTTTTCTCCAGATAATTACTTAATGATTCACAACTTACATTGTTGTGCATTGTGCATATGAGGTATTTGCTGTTGCTGTTGGACCTTTTTGATTAAAGCATATCGAGATTTTCATAAAGTATAAATATGCATAGTATGATATACCATTCAATAGTCAATGTTTTGCGACAATGCCATACGAAAACCTCAAATATTATAGCAAAAATGCAAAAGACAAGTCCTAAACTCCAGATTGTGAAACAGCTCGCCACATTTCCATAAATATTCAGCGCCTCAACCTTGTTTTCAGGACCTCGGTCTTTCACATTGGTCGGAGTGGAAACCCGTAGCCGATCTTGGACCCTTTGAGAATGCGAGTGTGCAAACAACTCATCAAGCCATAGAAAGCCTATCCCGGATTCCATGACTCTTTGAAAAACTCTAGACAAAACATCACTTTGAGGAGGCAAGAATGCGTAATAATGATTCCCCAGGGAAACCAAGCTTCTCCCAATGTGACATCGTTCCTTCCTCCCTCTTCCTCTTTTGCAAATGTGGTCGTTTGCCATATTACGAACGAAGATTGCAAGGGGCCACTGCATTACATGTGCAAATTTCCGTGTCCCATTGCCAAATGCAAATAAATCTAAGGTCTTCGTAGAAGATGGCATGACTATTGCCTTATTAATGAGTTTTATCAAAGCTTTATGATTTTTATTGAGGGTTAGAGACACTCTCAGATTATGCTGAAGGGTTTGATTGAGTTGATTGAGACCCGCTCGATTTGTGAACAGTAGGGTTATGTTATTGGTTTCAACATCAACCATTTCCGAGAGTGTGTCATCCTCCAAAGGACTAATTAGAATACTGGTCACATCAGCCATCATGTAATTGATTATCACTCCCGAGCAAAACATCCAGAGAATTAACAATTTCGACTTTTTGAGTTTCTCTGTTTCTGCAGAACTCATTGAAAGCAGAGCGGACAAAGTAGGGAGCAGCTCAATGTGAATGAAAGAAAATATCTCCTCCAGATTCTGTTTTCCGATAAGCATGCTTATCAATAAAATGGAAAGGAACAAGGTAATATGACAGAAAGTATCCATTCTGGAGGCGATTGAACTCAAATTATCGCGTTTTTGATTAGGTAAGTCACAATAAATAAAGTTGAGGGGAAGAGAAGGGATCGCAACAAACATAGCACCGACAGGAGACCCTGACCTGACCAAAGCTTTCCCCCAGAGGGTAGTTGGTCTGCGATTTTCAACGTCATTTGTCTGCACATCTGGGAAAAGAATGGGATGATTCGAGGTTGTAATATTTTCCCCTTTCAAATCCATTCCAGAAATCAATGATGCATTAATTGAGTCTGCCAATATTTTTGCCAGAATTATAACGGGTGCTTGGACAAAAGGGAATTTTCTAGCGCCATTTTTCATTCTAACGAAGTAATCACGAAGTCTTGGGTAGTTCGCCAGTGAATCTGTTATTTGTTTTTGAGAGGTCTCATAAAAGTCGAGAATGAGAAATCTTGTGGACGCTTGGGTAGTTATTGCGAAGAGAAGATAGAAAAACTTAAGATCCATCAGAAATGCTGCGAGGAAATCATAGACCACTACCGTACTTGGTCTCTGAGAAACATTCTTTATTCAAGGTCCATACAATTTTAGGAAATTGCAATTCAAGGATCGAATGCGACAGGTAAGTAAGGGCATAATTAGAGAAAACTATTTAGTATAATTTTATTCATAGACTAAAATATTAAATAAAAGCCTGTAATATTTTAATCTTTCTTGGCATCAAGAAATTATCCTGTCAAGCCATTTCGTCAGCGTCTGGGACAAAATCTTACAAAAATTCTAGTCGATATAATTTACTGCAATTTTTCGGGACACGAAACAATCGCTTCAAATTTATTTCTTGCATAAATGCACGTGTAAGGGGCTCGCTCCACTTATTATGCCCATTAATAAACATTTTCTTAATAAAATTAATGGTACTGCCTTATAACAGGCGGTTGAGGAAAGCCACGTAGGATGCTATACACTGCTCTGGTATTCTTGTACCTTGTTTTTTGCCCCTAAAATAACTTCAGATTTAATATCGACATATATAACTAAAGCCAATTAAGAAGTTTAGATTTACAACAATCGTTAAAAAGCTTGGCTTCAGTTATCTCAGAATTGATCAAAACAATAATTGAAAAGTAGTGAAAACAACAAGACAGTCCGTGCATCGGATTGATCGGACTATTTGTCCTAAAATGCATGTTTTGACCTAAACTGATGAAAAATAGATAAAGCTGATATCTGTCTTTAATAACATTAATACAAAAATCGCTTGTGATAAAGCTGAATTTCGGAATAAACAGGCCACCAATGGGGAATAGGTTGGGGGAAACATAGTCTATGTTGGAAACTTTGACAAAATGAGTACTTAAAGTACGGCAAATTTACAAATAAGTATTGACTACCTTTTGAAAATAAATAATAAAATAAACTATTTTAGTGTTAAACAGTGTAAATTACACATTTAAGACTTAGGACTGACTACCATTGGGAATGGAGATGGATGAGAACTTTTTTTCTTACGTGTAAACTTTAATAAATTATCGGAAACATTTAGATTAAACTGTACAATTAAGCCACTGAATTTGGTTGCTCCTGGGGTTGGGGTTATATGCAAAATATTTAACAGACACTGCTTTAACTTAGACATTTGTATTTTTAATCGAATCAGATTTTTGGAAATCGGAACTATTGTCACTAGTGTCCCTTGAACACGAACATGGTCACATAACCTCGACGTACGCCTCATGAAAATTGTATATGATCTTCGAACATCGTAATATTTAAATCTTGCCTTCAATAAGTAACTCCTCCATTGGGAAATAATGACTTCAGCAATAAAAGCAATCGATGAAAACAAGATGCTACTCATCCATAAAATAAAAATCTTAGAAATTTTTCCTTGAATTGTTAGTGGTTCAAATGCATTTAGCTTATTTTTCTCCACATGAGTTGGACTGATAATCCTTCTGCGATCTTGCACTCTCTCCGAGTGCCTAATAGCGTAAGACTCCAGAAGCCATCGACCCCCAATACCAGATTCCATAAGAAGCTGAAAAATTCTGGCTAAGTGAAAGCTCTTGGGAGGGAGAAAGCCGTAATAAAATGAGCTCACATACACAAGCTTTTTTCCAACATAGCAATGAACCTCGTCCTTTTTTATGTTTCGTTTTGCGAGGAATTCATTTCCTCTCCTTGCAAAGTCTAGAACCACATGCCACTGAAGAACGAAGGCAAATTTCTTATTACCCTTCCCGAAAGCCATCAGGTCCCAGAAGAGGTTCTTGGGTGCTTCCACAGCCCTTTTAAACAGGTTAACAAATGTCCTCGTTTCCTTACTTAGGTAAGCGGAGGACTTGTGAGTGTTTGCCAAAGCCTTTATAAAAAGATACATAGTCTTTCCACTTTCGTTGTACAGAAGGGTGATATTGTTTTGCTCCAGTTGACTAATTTCCGTGATGACGTCGTCCTCCAAGGGACTAATAAGCGTACTTGTCATAGAGCCCATGTACACGTTATTCATGAAACCAGAGCAAAAAACCCATACGAATAGTAACTTGGACTTGCTCAATTTAGGTTTGAACACCGAATTAGCTGCATACACTGCAGTAGCTGTAACAAACAATTCACAACTGTATAAATGTGAAGGATGATCTCCACAACTTTTCCCAACTAGCACACTGACCAGTAAAATCGCAATCACCATGAAGATGAGCACGGTTGGATCCAAGTTGGATGCATACGACCTCAAGTCGTCTCCGATTTTTTTGGGTACGTCGCAAAGAATAAAGTTGAACGGGATTTCCGGGATTCCGGTGAAAGCAGGAAACCCTTCAGACGAGCGGTACCTTTCCCAAAGATGTAAAGGCCGACGACCCACAATGTCCATTGATTGGACGTTTGGTAGAACCCTGATGCCTCGTGATTCTGTTTCATTATTCCAACCATAGTTATGGCTAGAAACTATTGAAGCGTTAAAGGAGTTAGCGAGGATTTTTACAAGGACTAGTGCCGGTGCTTTCGTTGGGATGGGTACCCACGAGCCGTTCTCTTTTCTCAGGTGAAAGTCCCGAAGCCTAGGATATATTTCTATGGCTGTATCGATAACCTTTTGCGGTGTATTATAGTAGTCAAGGATAAGATGGTACTTCACTGCACAGCAAAGGGGAAATATCAAAAACAAAGGCCAAGCAAGCATGGTTGTAGGGCAAATAATATTTCTGCTTCGGTTAATTATATTTTAAATGATCTAATTAATTCTTTCTAAATCAGTTTAGGAGTGTGAGGTTAGTATGCTGCTTCCTCATGTGTTCAGCCTTGTCAGGGCTTTGAAAGAAGCGTTACATATATCATAAATTATTATGTCAACATAACATAATCCCGTCGTTAATTTAAATATCCTGTCATTCTACAAAAAAAGTCCATATTTCACGTAGCCCAAATCAAGTAGGCATTAATTTTGAGAAATATTTTCCAGTCGGGTACCACCCTTTTCTTTATCAAGATCAGACCAAGACAGGCAACCAGCTTCAGGAAGATAGTCTGGTGCCAATAATGAGTATGTGAGAATAAGGGATGATGAATGATGACGCATATTAAACAAACTTCGCTCCGATTAAAGGAAATTACATTGAAAATAGGTACTACTTTTTGGTATCTTTTTCAACTAGCGTGTTCCTCCTTCATTTCAGATTTTTGAAGATAAGTACCTAACCAAATTTACGACAGGACTAAGTACATATTTATTTGAAAAAATTGAATTTTATAATTGTTCGTAGTATTTATATCATTTTCGTACATAATTTAGATATAATACATAGTTTGAATTTTAATTTCATTTGAAGGTCATTTTTCATGTACATACTAAGCTAGTTGGGAATTCTTTTCTTCCAAAGCAGTTACAGATTATATAATCACTTTTTATGAAGCTAAGAATACTTTCGATTATCTATATTGCTAAACTGAAGGAGGAGCAATTGGTTCGTAACAAGGTGAAATATTTGTAATTTTGGTGTGAATCTTGATGTAACTATCTTACGATTCTTAATTTTGGACAATTTAAATCTAATGAATGATATGATTAGGTATGTACATTCACTTCAGATAATGCATTTCAATCGTGTTGTCGGGAAATTTTACGAAATAATGGTTCATGCCACGTGGTGTGTTCATTTCATTTATCAGCAATACTTTTCCAAAGTTTTTACTTGCATACATAACGCGTACTATTAATTATTATGGTGAGTAAAAGTTTAACTACGGTAAATTGAGGTACGCTATATATTGGCAACGTAAAATTTTGCATTTAAGCTCAAAGATTTCAATCTTCAAGAACCTTCATTTTAAAAAGAAGGCAAAAAATTAAATACAACACAAAAACGAGACAGGCTAAAACTAGCTTTCACCAAAATTGCATGCAATATAAAATGTATTACAGTTTAAGTAAACTATAGTCTAATATTTATGATCCGTTCTTAATTTTAAGCGTTCAATGTGTCTGTACCTCTGCTAAGGTGAAAGTAGAACTTTCCTCTTTACTCAGATTTAGCTAATAATAATATTAGCCATTAATTGTACTTAAGATCACTATGGACATTTTTAGCGATAATAAGATGATACGAAAATGTATTTTAAAGAAAAAGACTTACATACATACGTCAACCGAAAACCTAAACTTAAAACATTGCAAGAAATGGAATTGCGAGACGAGAAATCTTGCAACTTTTCTATTTTGAACACTTTCAAGGTTTTAAGGTTTCAATTTCGATGCTATGTATCTGAGTTTCTGAGAAACCTACAAACAATGCAACAGTATAAACTGCCAATAAGATCATCTAAATCAAAACACAACTTGAGACTTTCCCTTGAATACCCAAAGGTTGAACTTTCTCTGTCTTATCTTTCATTTGGGTTGGCGTCAGAAACATCTGCCGATCTTTCACTCTTTTCGAGTAGATATTAGCACGTTACTCATGAAGCGATCGAAAAGCTATACCAGAATCCATAAGTTTTTGGAAAATTTTTGCCATTTGCAATTTGTGTGGAGTAAGGAATCCGTAATAAAAGTCATTCAGCTTTGTAGTTCGCTTTTCCAAATGACATCGAAATCCTTGTTTCATCGAATGCTTGTTAGGCTCATTTCTTTGATAAATAAATTTGTTTCTCCCGTGAAGAGACGCGTGGACTACAGGCCATTATTGAAAATGAGTATATTCCTCTTTCCTATTTCGCAATACTAAAATTTCTATAAAATGGTCACGGGAAACAGAAATTCCATTTCCATAAAGTTGTTGTGCTGTTCGTTGTTCTTCATAAATGACGAGAAGATGTTCACTATTGCATTGGTAGTGAACTTTCCCAATTGACCCGACCAATTCAGTCGAAAGATCAAAGTGTATAGCACTGTATCACATCCGGAATTGTATCGTCCGCAAAGGGACTAAACTAGTTCACTAGTTATGATGGTAGAGTAGTGGTTTAGGAATATTTTCGAGCAGAACAACCAAAGTACCAAAAGGGATAATCGGTTTCACAATCGAGCTTGGGAAAAACGGCGAGAAATATGGCAAAAAACTCAAACCGTTTGCTGGAACAATGCTCCCTTAAATCTTATCCAATTCAAATGCAAAGGCTTAACAAAAACATAGCTATAATCAGACCCATCCAAGTATAAACATCAAAAATTAAAATGAGAGACTCAATGTTATCATGTTCCTCTTTTGCTATAGCACAATAGACAAAGTTGAACTCAACTGGTCAAATGTCAATGCCATTGAGCGGGTTTTTTTTCCATCGAAAGTTTGACGCTTTTCCTAGAGAGCATACAATTTTCTCCGTTTTTCAACGCTTGTCTGAACGTCAGGGACAATGTTTGGCACAGTTCCTTCCGATCTATAACCCATCATTCTCCAACTCATTTGAGATATCAAGGTTTGATTCAGTCTCTCAGCAATAATGTTAGCAAGAACTACGATTAATGGAGGCTGTAGCAACTTTCCGTGCCTGAATTTCTTATGAAAGCCTCCGAGATTGGAATGCATGCCCAACGCATCATCAATCCAACTGATGCGCTCCATAATAATCTAACGCCAAGTAAAGTGGCCAGGATTCATATCGTCAGCCCCATCTTCTATTTCGGTATTATGAGAACGAGTGCACAAAAGGAGGAAGAGGAAAAAATCTAGAAATGTGTGCATCTTAATTGTTTTCCAAAAAAACTTGCTCATTTAAAAAAAGACAACCTGTATGTGTACATGATTAAAAAGGTTCTATACGTCAGACCTGTAACCTTTGTAATATTATGACGATGAGGAATATGCATTATGCATCTGTAACCTTCAAGGAGGTGATTCGGTAAATTTATATATGAAGAAAACCATTCTGAGACACAAAATTGGTATCATCATGTAAACTTTATCCGATTTGTGCTCTAGCATCAGCTTTCAAGTATGGTTACATGCGTACAATTATCACTGGTAGGTTCCATCTTTTAATAAATACATATGGTTATGGTAAAAATTCCAGAAAATGCAGCAATGCACGTTTAAATTATATGGTATTATTTTGGGTTTTTAAATAGAATTCATGAAATTGACATCTCTCACAAGAGTAAAATATAATTGTATCATATCAAATCATTATTTGTAGCGGTAAACAATTATCATAATTTTATTTTCCTGTCCCGCTCAATGCCAGTAGGCCCTTTCCATGTTATGCATGACCTGCCTATTATACAAGGGAAAATTTCACATCGCGAACTAATTAGTTCCTTTCCCGCTTGAGTTTTATCAGTTGAGAGTTTTTGTATTGTTTTTCCTCTCCGATGATTTCCTAACGCGATAAAGTTTCGTTTGCAGTGTTTTTAGGTAGAAGTAGAAGCCAATGATCTGTATCTGAATACGTGAAGTACCATGCATGCATGCACAGAAAAGTACTCGCATACCTATATGTAATATATGTAATATCGTTATCATGTTTTTCAATTATTCCTTCGAAAACATCCTTATTCTGTTGGACTATCTTGAAATTTAAAAATTCTACCGGAATTTATAACCTTGTCCAACGAGCAAAACAGCAAAAGAGAAAAACAAGTCGGTTTTGATGACGCGTTTTTCAGACTTTTTTAAAAAAGAAATCATGCGATGCGATACTGGGCAACTGCTTTGAACAAGGTTTGAAAACATAAGGTGTTATACGCCTCATCAATACAATGACTGTCAAACTAATTTAGACTTCATAAAAGAATAAACTTACTTACTTAGGAGAACATGAACGTGATATTTTTGAATACGTAATTTCCTTGCCTGGAGTTTTATAGGCATTAAAACACGTTTTGAAGCTTAGGCTCGTTTCAGAAAAAAAACAATGCAAAATAATAGAACTGCATTCAAAGTTGTTTTCAATGAACTCCAGAAATAAGTGCACCTGCATTTTTGCACTTGGATTTTTTCCAATGCAAACCAATTTCCAATTCTAATCAAGTTCTTTCAAAAAGCATTCCGATTTTTTTAACATCCTACGCCTCACCTGAACATGTTCCGATAAAAATAGATGCTCCATCAAGTTTTACGATGCAACTCTATTATTCCTTCCATCAATTTTCACCACACTTATCTAGTCGGTTTGTTCAACCCTTTGCGAGTAGAATGATATGATTATGAAACATGAAAAACAGCATGAGCAAGACCATGCCAGGCCACGCCAGATCTGATTGCGCTCAAAGTAAAGAAAGAAGATGAAATAATAATTCTCTTCTTACCTTCTTAAATTCCAGGTGATATTCGATATTCTCATTGGACGTGTTTACAGACTCTACTTCATCACCACCGCCTCCAACGGCATCTTCAAAGCCAAGTTCATTAGCGAACTTGTCCACGTCTATGCTGGGGCACTGTAAGACAAGACAAAGAACAATTCATTATGATTTATGATTAATCGCTCTTTGTATCATCGTCTTCCTCCCGTAGGTGTTTTATCAATAAATCTTTAAAGATCAACTAAAAATTGCCAATTGAAAATATGATAATCATACGACGATTAATAATGCATTAGTTTGATAATGTGTTAAGATTTAGATTCAACATCCAACCACAAGGTCATCAGTCATAGGCATGTCATATTACTAGTACATAACATGTTTGTCTGGAGTACCTGCTGAGAAAGGGAACATGATTTATGTGCCATTTTGGCAGTCTCATTTCAATGCATAATGACAATGAGTCGTTTAGGACGAAGCTCTTGATATGAAAATGCACTTGTTGAATGAGTCAAGGCCAGCCTCCCAATGGTTTTTTTTGTGCCATTTGTCCAAGGCACATGCGACAAAACCTACCAAACTAAAGAAGAAGTCTTTTTGTAATGTTTGCAAAAAAATCAATGATGCTGCATGCTGCATATCGCTGGAATGCAATAACATCCAGAAAGTCCAGGCATGAAATACAATACGCTTGAGAAGGACAGAGAGCCGAGAAACGAGCATAGTATAAACAAAAACTGAAAGGTCTTTCATGACGTCTTTGAGTTCGGAAAAGAAGGAAAATTATGTATCCTGTTTGCTTGCAGCGATTGTTGTAGCTTTAAATTTACTTTCCAGGAATCTTTTACATTGATTTAGATTCTTAAATAGAGGCTCTCACTTTACCTTTCTTTCCTACAATCCCTTACGTTCTGAAAGATACCTAATTAGCACATTTCCGGATTCACAAAATTAGAACCGTTCGTGAGTAGCCCAACGTTTGTCGGAAAGAGGAACAACAAACAAAGAAAAACTTCATCATTGTTAGTTATCCAAAAGGTTATATACCTTTAGATTTAGTCTTGCCACATAAATCCTTATCGCATCTTGCGTCATTAATGAGTTTGTTCTTTACTCCAATTCTAGTCTTGCTGATGAAAGATGAAATATAATATAATTCCAGCGAAAAACGAGATTTGGTTTAATTTTTCTTTTCCTGCAATTCCAATTTAAACAACTACATTATCTAAATGTTTCCAATTTTAAACATAATTTTTCTATAGGATGTCAATGAAAAAATACCTTCAAAAACTCAAGCTAGAAGGAGAGGGAAAAATCAAA
>JAHZNI010003150.1:0-12161 GCA_027744415.1 Seira ritae
TGCTGATGTAACTCAGATCCAAAAAGGTTTAAGGATGTAAACGCGCTTTCTACGAACCTTGCTGCAGATGCTGAATCACCGCCAACGTGTACAAAGTTTTCTTGTAACATGTTCTCTGCAATTCTAAAACCTGGCCATGTACAGCTTCGCCAAACGGGTTCGAGAGTTTTCAAAACTTGGTCTTTCGAAACCATATAAGCTTCATTTAAACGTTTGGCATGTTTCTCTTTGACGGAGAATAAAGCAAGGAATATCGCGCTGAAATCGATCTTACCGTTGGTATTAACGGGAATGTCTTTCATTGCAACAACGTGATCGGGATGCATGAACAATGGAAGGTCTAGCCTGTGACTGAGGTTAGACATTATGGTTAAGTTGCCACTGTTAACATCACCGCGCTGGTTCTTTTTAAGAAATGCATCAAATTCCATTTTCAGTTGGACAAACAAATACAACTTACTATGATGCATCACGCACTCCGCAAACGAGAATAAACCAGCAGACATTGCCAAATCTTCAATTACATGCAAGGGTACCTTCAAACCATTTCTTTTAATAATCCTATCTTTTCGTCCTAAAAATACAATTCCGTTACTCGTTAATTTTCCAAAGTCGCCTGTGTAATAACGACTATCTGTTCTTTTCACTGTTCCATACTGATCTACGACCACACAAAATCTAGAATTTGAACTAATTATGATTTCTCCTTCGCCATCGATTACATCTGCCAACTCGATCTGAGTTTCCAAAATTCCCTCTCCCACTGAAATAACATCAGATGAATTTACATCTATAGTACCTACTGAAGCCCATGAGGAGACTTCCGTCACACCATAAATGTTTTGGAAAACAACATTAAAGGCATTAAATGATCTAGACATTCTATTAATTTCTGAAGTCGACAGACATTTTTCTCCGCCCAAAGCGACTACTCTAAGAGAATTCAACTGAAATACTTTCACTGAGTTATAAATTCTTCGAAATAAAGATGGGGTAACTTGTAAAATGCTGACGCAATGGTTGTTCAACAATTTAAATAATGCAGGCCCGTTAAGCTTGATATTAGGAGTAGTGTAAAGAATTGTAGCACCAGACCCTAGGGCTACAAATAGCTCCACAATGTGAGGATCAAACGTTGGTGGTGCAGCACCTAAAAGCATATCACTCTGGGAAACCTTCCACCTCCCTATAAAATCCTGAACGTTTGGAAATATACAAGAATGGGGGACCAAAACAGTCTTATTTTGACCAGTAGTGCCAGATGTTTGGATTGCATATGCATAGGAGAACCGAAAGATCTCGTTTGATCTGACACTGTTAACAATAACAGAAGAAACTTCATAAAAATAAAACGTTAACTTTGTAAATGGAATAGATATGACTTGTTCACGATGGGCTACAATATTTTTACCGAACCCTATACCAAGATTTTCTGTCAATTTAGATTGCGATAGAATATACCTCAGGTCTAACAATCGCATACCATCACTCAATGACATTTCAAATCTAATGGGATCGATATTAAAAAAGGCTTTACCACTTCGTAAAATGCCAATAATAAGCATAGGGTACAGTACACCTAAATCACAATGAACGCCTATGAAGGCTGTATCAGAATTATTTGATGCCTCCAAAGTGATGAAAGTTTGAATAAAGTTCGCCCCACCATCAAGGGAAGAATAACATAATTCCTCGACGCGTCCTTTACCATCGTCATATACCACTGCTGGTTTAGATAAAATGTTGACATCATTAGTAAAAAACGACTGCAGTAGTTTCTCTTCATGGTTCTTCTTTCCAACATAATTTTGTGATTCCGAGAAAATGCTGTTGTCACTATCCCTATTGATGGATTCATTGTGTGATAAATGATGTAGCTTCCTCCTCTTAATGTGACTGAAAGCCTCCTCCGCTTCCTCGTTATCACTCACCTCCATGATATCCAGTTGTCCTACAAAATATATCAAGCAAGATTCAAAGATACTTAATTCAATCAAGGCCCACATAGTAGTTATCATTATGTATCAAATAATATCACAAGCGTATTAGAAAACCTTTAGTGCTGATTACCGATAATATATTATAATTTAAGCTTGATGTTAATTTTCCATTTTCCCACTGCAATTTTACTCTGGGAAAGATTTTAATGCAGCATCATTCTGCAGAAATCAAAACCAACAGATATTAAGTTTTGTTTAATGGTTTAAGGTTTAAAATCTATGATTATCTTGACTCCATTACCTGCAAAATCGAATAGGTCAGGTTCAATGATTTAAGTGTTGTCAGTTGTCAGCTTTTATTCAGATCCGAATCCGATGATGCCCAATATAATAATAGACTATAGACAACACACATTTTTTTTCTGGCTAGCTGTCAAATATTTGGGGGGAATGGCATAAAAATGCACAATACTTCTATGCTGCATGCAGACGCATTGAAAGGGAAAAAGCATCTGATCCTCGCACTAATTAAAAAACATGTGTATTCTGTATCTCCGCTTATCGCATGCATAGTCTTGTTGAGCAGGCGAATATGAGTGGAAAAAAGGGATTGATTGTTTTTGTTTCACTTTCATCATCGGTATATCCGTTTTTGCTTGTGCAGTTAAAACATTAATTAGCTTTTTATTGATCCAGGTTATCCCTTACATAATATACCGATAGTCAATACTGTAAGTCAACGTTTTCCTGTTAAAAGTTGCATTTCATTACAAGTGGATGAGAAAGAACTATTTTTAAGAATCTATAGATGCGTCATAAGTTTTGACTTAATAAACGTCGCCCAATAGAAAAATAAGAGTTCGTTGGAATTGAAGCCATCATCACCTATCTGGATTTTTAAAGTGGTTTGTGGTTTTGTGACTACATTGGAATAGTCTAAAAAGTAATAATAAAAAGTTAAAAATCGAACCATTACTGTCTGCTTAAGATTTTCTTTGGATTCCAAGATCTACGCAGCACGTGCTGCTTAGAAAGTTAGCGGTAAGTTACATACATAGTTAATTGTAAACCATAATTTTGGATTTTTTCATTTGGGTTTTATAACTAAGTATGAAATTATCGATTAGCTTGGATTATAGCTTCGGTTGAGATTTTATTTAATCAAATTTAAAGTATAATTCTGTGTATAAACTTAAACTGAATCGCTGAAGTGTACAAATGCACAAAAAGCTCTGCCTTGTTTTAGAATATTCATCTTGCGTCGCACAGTTAACAGGCGTGCTTGTTGGCATTTGTGGTTATCCTTGCTTTATCTATAAAGTAATAAATCTAAGATTACCAAAGCATTTAACCCGCATCATTCGTCATATTATACTCATTTACGACTTTTCTCATTGGTATCGTTTAGTTGGGAACGGGATATGTATTTGGAATGCTTTGATTTGAATGATATGAGATCAGGTTGCGTGTTCGATGTTTGGTTGGGGTTTGAAAGGAGTTGGAAGCGTTGACGAATACATACATTATTATTAGTATAATCTTTTATATGAAGTGTTAATGTATGTTGAATCATTTGAATTTGTTGCGTCATTTCAGTCAGTGTGTCAGTGATATTTTGCGGTTTTGATTTATGGACTTTGTGGATGATACTTCTTCAAAATCATTGGCATTTTTCGTATTCATGCATGGCTCAAACCTGCACTGAGCACATTGTGTTCAAGTTATAAGGCATTCCTGATCCTGCATTTCATTCTTGGTCCAATTTGGTTTGGCAACGTGGGTTAAGCTTGGTCATGCATAATTTTGATCATAAAATGTTAGAGCATCATAAGTATCATAATAATATATAAGAAGCATATTTTTTCATGCTAATTTAAAGGTTCCCTACGAACTATGTGGTTTTCCCTAAAAGAGATGGAGATGACTGAAAAGTGGATATATTGATTGAAAGGAGTGTTAGACTCTGTCGAATAACCTTGAGCTTATCTACCATGTATATATCTGTCATATTAGACACTGATTGTGTTACTGCCGTCAATTAGTCATACATCGTGATATTCCTCCTAGCTAACTCATTCCAATTTTATAATCTAACTAATGCGGAGTGTTTATGGATACTTATTCACGCATTGATATCTCAGTTAATCTTAACTAAATTAAATGGTTCATTGATTTTTACTTTCTGTAAAAAGTGAGTTTTAGATATTCCATTTCTGTAACGCGTTTTGGAACTGTTTCTTAATTTCATAAATAGTTTTGGATTGACTTGGTTTTGCCAGGAGGAGGCGAATCTGTTGCACTTTATATTGTTGTCTGAGCCATGGATTTAAAGCAAGAAGTCATTCTATATTCGGGAAATATTCTTAACAAAGCCATCTCCTTGAGAAAGGGAAATGACAGTAACATCGATGAAGTGAGTTTCAGATTCATATTTCATCGTATTCATATTGAACGAAAAAAAAATATATTTGTCTACTTCACCCTATATTATTTGTCCCAGGTATTTGAAAGCTTGAAGTCATGCGTGTCTGAGAAGCTGGACTTGGAAAATGGGACTAATGATACGGATAACGGAAATCCGATAGAGGTGCGTGACAGAAGGTTTTGATTTTTTCTTCTGCATTAAAATCAGATTGCATATTTGAAATACATATAAAATTTTTTATATATTGTTTTTATACATTTTCGATTTAGATATTTTCCAAAGAAGAAACAAATTCTAGTCATGAAATGGGTGATCGTCAAGATTTGAAAGTCACTGTCAAGTTATTTTTGTATTCCTTAGAAAGGAGAGACATCTTGGCAGCCATTGATAGAGGTTTCATAACTTCCAAATTTGTATGCATAAGCTCCTTCTTAAACTCTATAACTGTTTTTTACTTTTCCATTATCTTTACAAATAGGTCTTAAAAATACATCCGGGGACTATTTGGACAATGTCATTTTATCCTTTTCTGGTTTCGGCAAGGCTGGCGAGCTGACAATTGACCTTATTCAGAAGGCTTGGACAGTTTTAGAAGATCAAGTCACAAGTGGAAGGGTTCGAATGATAGGGCTGAGCGATATTGACACCCAATTATTCATCAAAATGCATGATCTGGCCACCATCAAGCCAGGCATTGTATTAGTAAGTCATGTTTAACATCTCGTTTAAACTTGAAGGTACGACGTACGACCTTACCAATAATGTGGTTTTTGGTTACCCGACCTCATTTTAGATATTTTGCCGGAGGAAAAAGTCAACGAAATAGGAAGTTTGACAAAGCTAAATGCTATGGTGCTTGGGGAACCCTCATCGTGGAACGCTATTTGGATCATGCGTTTTCAAGTTCATCTGAAAACCAGAGGGGTTTTGGCAACCAAAGGATATGTCGCATCTCTGACTTGCATTCCATAAGCCAAAGAAGCGCTGAATTGAAAAGTCATTGAAATGAATAAATAATTACAGTGGCATTATTGTTGGTGTAGTTAGTGTACTTTTCATATTAAACTTTAACAAAAATTAAAGAGAACATGATCTGTTGAGGAGTTAAAACAGTCAATCATAATGTTACGTACTTCTTTGTTCTTTCTTTATATTTTTTATTTTACTTAATAAAGAAACACGTTGACAGTTAATTGCCTTCATTATTTAACCGAGTATTTGACGTTATTTATAATTGCAGGATTTATCAGTTACTAGTATTAGCCTGGTATGGTATGCATATTAATGTATATTGTTTAGTGCTCACATTTGCCTTAACTATTATACAACTTACAATGAAGTGGTCAGTTAGAAATGATCGACTCTGTGGCTGTGACATTCAAAGTATGAGTGTGATGAATAAAATATGCTCTGAGTAAAAGTAAATTGTGTGGAATTTTTTGTTTTTAAATAACACGTTGACGTTGAAACTTGTACTATATGTAGTCTCTTCTCTTCTGCTTCATTCGAGAAAACGCTGAAAATGGATTTCCCAATCCACCGACTGCCTAGATGGCATAACATAACATTTTTCCATTCCTTCATTTAAATTCTGCACAGAACTGCCAACTTATTGGGCTAAAAATAATGTTTACTGTTTACCTAAGTTGTTTGATTATTTCTCAAACAGAAATGGCTTCGGCGTTTACAACCAAAATTACAGAGGCAACAACCGCATGGAAAATGTTAAATGGAATTGTATGCCTTTATAAACCAATCGGATGGGGCTCAAGAAATGTAGTAAAACAATTCAGACTAAAAATATGCAATGGTGAGTGATCAGACAAGATTACAAATATTCATATTTTGTGTAACAATTTTTCTGTGTGGAAAACAAATCGCAGGTCAAGGAAAGTAATGCTTGCAATTCATTGTATAGATCTCAACGAAATGCCACCTCCTCCACGACAGGAGGTAGTCGAAATGATTCGGGCAAATGGAGACGACAAAGCTTCAAGGATCCCCCTGGAAAATGAACAAGTGCTTTGTTCATTTCAAGATGGCTCGAAACAAATAGAAGTTCTGAAAGGACTTGGATATGCTGACCATCCACTTATTACAGGCCCAAGATTTATTCCGAAGGACATAAACATGATGCCGACTGGACGAACTGGCATGGACGTTACCGGAGTACATTGTAAGATTCAGCATTTCTCTTTGCTATTCGATGCAAAGAAACGATATTATTCATGATTTAAAAAATATGTAATTGCTTGTAATGTATACTAGTGTATGGAGTAAACAAAGGAATCAACACTGCGATTAGGATTTACCATAGTCGATGGATAAGGACGTACCTGGTATCGGGAATATTTGGAATCGCGACTGATACAAATTTTCATACTGGCAGAGTTTTACAAAAAAGCACGTATGGTTCTATCAAGAGACAGATATTTGAAAGATTTTTGGCGTCTTCAGAATCTACTCACCAAAGGATGTCATTTTTGTAATACTTTATTATTAAATTATTAATTAAGTTTTTTAAATTAAAAATTTGATTGTTATAATAATAACAATAACCATATCCGTGCGTGTTTGTAATCAATGCTGTTTCAGAGCCTCAGGAGTTCCCCTACATAGCGAGCAAGCTTATGAAATAGCGAGTAAGGGATTAGTTCGACCGGATGGTGCATCGGATACAATGATTTATTCTCTTAAATGTACGAATTTTGATCTTCCTCATTTCACAATAGGTAGGTACAACGAGTGTAAAATCATAAGTAACTTACATGTTTGAATTAATCATAGTTTCTATTAATTTAATGGATGCATATAATTATTTCCTGTCTTTGTTTGTCACTGTTTTGTATATCTAGAGGTCAAAGTAATCAATGAGAACCCGGAGTATTTAAAATTTCTTATTCATGACATTGGAATGAGACTGAGAAGCACGGCTACATGTACAAAAATTCAATGTACTAATGTGGGGCCTTTTGGATTAAAGGACGCTTTACTTTTTAAACATTGGACTTTGGAAAACGTTTTGGGAAACATGAACTACTCTAAAGAAATTTTAAAATCATTTAACTTAAATCAAAGAGATTTACTTGTAGATAAACCAATTCGCAACTGGGAGCAGGAACTAGATGATGAAGAAGAAATTAAGGATGCGAATAAACGATAGGACATGCGTGAAATTTTATTCTATTAGTCTTATAACGTTAAGCGAAAGATAATATAAGAACAAGGATATAAATATTTACTAAATTCAAGTACGTCCAATAAAACATTTACATCTATTCGCTCAGAAAGTCATGGGTAGACTCCATTTTAAATATTTTCTTAAAAAACTAAAATACTGTGTTTAATAATACTTTTGCGCATAAATGTTTTCATCAGATCTAGTCTGTAGAGGTGTAATCACGATATTTTGTGTTTTTGTGTTTAAAGCTTTGTAATTCTTTGCATGATGTTATGCAGCAGCCTTTATAATTAGAAGTTTCAAATGCATCGATATGTTTTCAAGCGATGTATATCACGTTTCCTATCATCCTGCCCGCCGGCTGTCATTTCTAAACTCTATAGTTATTTAATGTAGCTATTGAAACATCAACTAAATCTGGTGACTGGTGACAATTTTAAGTTGAAGATGGCCCATATAAATATGCATATAAGTTCATCAAATTCTCTAGATTGGGCGAGCTCACATATATTCTGAAAAATATTCATAAAGAAAGACCAAAACTCATCTTTGAAAAACAATGGAACTTTCCCATTGAAAATAAAAAAAACTTAGCTGCTGTTTATTTTATTCCTACGCCTGGTTTGCCTTCTTCCTTGCTATAAAGATCAGGCGCCATTCTTTAATTTGGACTAAAGAAAATTAAACGATTGTTCCTATCTGCGCAGTAAAAATGGCTAATCGAAGTCTACCTGAGATGCCATGCGGTCCGATTTTGGAACTTCATGGACAAAGAAAGCGCTTTCACATTCCGTTTGGTTTGAAAGCCTTGTTAGAGGAGATGACTAAAGAGGTATATTACATCTACATACATACATTATATAATGGCTATATATATGGTCTATAAAATTCAAGCTTTAACCATTTAATGTCCGAGTAAAATAACAACCAAATAAATATATAAAATACAGTATCCGTATGCCTAATTAAGGTTTTAAGATCGCAACCGGAAAATATTTACGATTTCTTGGCTGTATTTATGGAATCAAGGCTACGTAGGAGGCGTGAAGCGGAAGAAAAGGTATGGTAAATCGTAAAATTATTGTAAAATAAAATATGCTTCCCAATGTTGAAAATGAAAATATTCCACTCTTGAATATCTACATACACGTAGGCCAAGGGTCGTAAAAGTTGGCATCAACATCGCTGGTAAGTGGAATCCATATTTCAGATAAGTTTGCCAGTTTGCAATGCAATGCAATAATAATAAAACGCAGGAGCTGGCAAGGAAAATCGATTTTAAATCCGGAAGACCTCAAAGAAATGCTGGAGGAATTTCATACACCTCTGGAAGAGGCAAACCACCATGCTGTCGTTATCCAAGTAAACTTCGTGTTTAAGCTAAACAGCCACTATCAGCTTCACGAAAACATAATTCGATTTTAATTAAATAGTACATGATATGTATGCTCATAAAACAAACTTTTGCATGCTCATTTACAAGGCTGCATTTAGAGGACACATGGCACGAAAGAAAGTCAAAGACATGCGGAAGTCAATGCACCTCGACGGTAGGTTTCTGTTAGATAAAGCTTCATTAAGCTAAATTAAGAGTCCTCCTTCATATAATATGAAACATTTCCAATACATTATACTTATTTCGGAAAAAATACTTTTTCCAGATGCCCGAAAATCAGGAGAAGGCGAAGTAAGTTGTTCATGTTAATACAACCAAGTATTCAAAGTATTCATTTCTTTACTAACAATTCATCCTTAAATATGATTTCAGCATCCAGAGAGAGCGGTCGGGAGCCAGTGTAAAGCACTATACAATATAATACTATATCGAATTATATTTCTGTTTTATATCAGCACATGAAAAAATTTGTTTTTTGCATTATTATGAGTTTAGCTGTTTAAGTCATGTTGTGGCCATGTAATTTGTTTAAATTAATTCTAAACTATTTAATATTCAGCAAAACCGCGAAAATCATGGCAGGTTCATCGATGGTGAGATGACATTGTGTCATTTTATTAATGTCAGTTAATATAAAGGCAAACATTATTTAGAAGTACTCATATAATTAAATTGTATTTCAGGAGTTTTGAAGGGACTTCCGTGTTGCCTCCTGAAGACCTCAAGGAGTTCTTGGATGAGCTGGATCAACATGGAATTTCTCGCGACAAAGTAGAAGAGAAAGCTGTAGTTATTCAGGTCCTTTGGCTGTGAATTACTATCTATGCACTGCAGCACAACATATTATGTTTTAATTAATTGAAAATGGGAATTTCGTAGGCTGCATTTAGAGGACATATGGCACGAAAGAAAGTTCACGAAATGAAGAAGAGCATAGTGACTGAAGGTGAGCCTGCTTGAATAGCTTCGGGTCACATCTATCTTGAGTCATGACATGACTCGTTGATATGCGAAAAGAAATCATGTTGGCTTCAAATCGCTTTTTTAATTATAAAAGACGCCAGAAAAGAAATGCACCAGGCTGCGGCAACTGTGGAGCCTACTTCGACAGCAGACGAAGAACAAGCAACTACAACGATAACTGAAGAATCAACAGTGCCGGCTACTACTGCAACAGCATCAGAGTCAGCGACAGAGGAACCACCCACACCAACTGTATCCGAGTCACTTGTATGCACATACAAAAAGCTTGATAATTTTATAAATATCAAAACCTAGAGATAATTTTCAACACGGTTGAGTAACAATGGCGATATATTCATTTTTAATCATGTTCATCATGATTAAAAATGAATATATCGCCATTGTTACTCAACCGTGAATTTTCAAACTCAAAACTGAAATGCTTTTATAGGATGCAGCACATCCACCTGCTGAACAACCTAAACGGCAGTCTGGTGGTGGTGCACAACCCGCAGATGAGGTTGTCGCGACTGAAGGAACCAAAGGGGTATCTGACCCTAAACCTGAGGGTGCTAGAGCTAACCAAGATTCCGCTGCTGCATCAGAACCCGCTGCATCTGATGCTGCTCCTCTAACCGAGGGGGCTGGAGACGTTCCGCAGCCACCTCAAGAGGAAACGCCACCGGCATAAAACAATCCAAAATCGCTAGAAAAATCCTCTAAAAAATTAAAATAGCTCGTACTCATTTGAATAGACACAGCAATAACAGCAGGATAGTAGAATAATTATGCATAGCAAAATAAAGTAAAAGTAATAATATTAAGCTCCTCATAATTAATTGTTGTTCATTGTCTTCTTCGTCTTTGACATGAAAATTTCATGCAAATCGTCATCTTTTCATGCGATTCGTCGTTTTGTTTCTTGAAAATGATTGTCTTTGTTGCATTGCATTTCATTGCATGTCACATCTCCATACGCGTAGCTGCTAAAATTGCTGCTAGAATGTGCCTGCCTGGCTTCTCCATTTCATTCATCTAAAAGGATTGCATTTCTCCTCTTTAGCCTTTTGGCTGGCTACTGTCAACTAAAGCTGAGCTAAGGTATGTATTACGTGTAGTTGCTTTGTGCAATACTCCACTTTGTCCGCAGGCTCGCCGGCCGGCTATATATACTCCTGTTAGAATTTCACCTCTTACCCAACAACTCATTTCGACGTCGACATCTACCAAGCAAGGCAAGTCATGTGGCAAAGTAATAGCAGGGAAATGGAAAATATATAAAGTTGCTTTACACAAGCTTTTACAACAAATACAGCAACATCATTCTAATGTTTGCATTTGTTCTTATGTTGTAGTGCATCTTTGCATTGCAGTCAGGTCAGTGCAGTGAGTCTTGTCATTTTTTCTCACTACTTCACTGCTTTAGAACCTGCCGCTGCTGCTGTATAAAAAAGAAAGCATAAAGCAACCAACAACCATTCTATTTTTTTTACCGATCTGACGACGAGAAAGCTCCATTACCATTTGATGCTAAATTACTAGCACTCGGCTTTTTCGCTGCGCTTTGTAGGAATTTTAAAGTTGTTTACCAATCAATAATAATCCATTGTGTGATAGTTTAAAGTTTTGACTGCAAGTTTTAATTACTCGGATTTCTAATCCCAACCTTACCCGTTTTAAAATGGCTGACACCGGAAAAATTAAAAAGGCAATCAGTGGTAAGTAAATGTTTTAGAACTTTCTAATTCTAGGCAAATTCTTTGTTTTTTTGTTGCCGGAAGTTCTTGTAGATCGACGACGCGCGAATTAATGGGGAAAGATGTAAAAATGCTTTTAAAGGCCTGTCATGCTTAATTGGGATGATTTTGGGTCATTAATTCAGCTATCGTAAAACATACCTGATGTTGGCGGTGAAATAGGACCTGGTTAACCTTTGATTATTTTTTTAAACGATTTTTAGAAATCTTGGACGATGCAGATCTCAATACCATTACGGCTAAAAAGGTGCGTCAACAATTGGAAGCTAAACTCAAAACAGATCTGACTGACAGGTAATTAATAATGATTATGGACCAATAACGTGAGTTGTAAATAAAATTATTGCCGAGGATAAGGACTGATTTTTTGTTTCGTGTTGACCAATGAAACAGGAAGAAAGAAATTGATGAGATGGTTATGGATATTCTTGAGAAGAAACAAGATAGAAGCGAAGAAGAGGAAGAATCTGAAGACGAGGGCAAGAAGGGAGGTAAACGT
>JAHZNI010003151.1:0-11426 GCA_027744415.1 Seira ritae
TAAGTATTATTTACAGAAATCATTAATATTAATTATTTTAATTATATTGGGGTGCTATCGCTTTCTTTTGTCTGTATAGCATATTATAGTCATTGCGAGTCATCATATCATGCATCGCATCGTTTCATTCAGATTTCAGACAAGACTATAGAACAACCTCATACAAAAAATTTCTTCAACACAAAGACATCTTGCCTGCTCTAGTCATTGCTTTCACACAGTGTTTGTTCGCTTCATTCTTTGCCTCCTTTTTTGCTTCGCTTCGTTTTCCCCTATGTCCATTTGTGCATATCCATGCATGTACGTACAATACTATAATGGGCTCAAATCTGAGGGAATCCATCCGCAATTCACATCCGTACATTTAGCGTAAAAGTTGCTGTTTTTTTCTATAGTACATAATAATTTTGCTTTGTTGTATGTGGGGTAGTAAAAGACTGTAGACCCGACCGCACCGGTGCGGTACATTTCTCTGTTCTGTTCATCGTTTTATACCAATGGTAGTGTATAAGGTACTATATATTCGCTTTACAATAAAAAACTTCCCTCGAAATTACAGTTAGTCGTAGTTGTACTTAAATACAAAGCACTGCAGTGTCTCAGGAGGCAAAGTTCTTTTCTCTTGCAATAAACGAAAGCTTTTTTTAAATGGTAAAGCGTTATAGGACAAATGTCAATAGGTTTCACTAGAATTTTTCCTGTCACTTCCAGTGATTTTTTCAAACCGACCGTTTCTCTTGCCTTTATTAGTTATAATTAATAAACCTTAAAGGTTAGTACGCACAGAGTTCAGAATGTCCTTTTGATCTAAAACTTACATGGTTTAATTTTTCTATTTTGTCAGTAGGTTAGTTTCGCGAATAATTTTATTACGAATTTTTTTATTGAAAACATGCTATCTTTCAATTAGTAGAGATTATCATTAATTTATTTTAGCAAGACTGACATGCATGGGTGACATGGACGTTTTGTTTATTAATCTCTGTAGGTACTGTCAGTCTTGTCCCGGAGCAGAAACTTCATCCCTGCGCCGTTCCATTTTCAATCCTAGAAGATTCACAAACTTTGAACTTCTGTAGCTGCAGTAGTCAATCAAAGGCCGAAAGCCGAAGGTAAATTAACACTTTCTCTTAATTTATTCGCACTTTGTCAAGTGTCACTTGCGTCGCGTCAAATATGTTCGTGTAGCATTCAATTGCCGGGAAGACAATAGGCAAATGGGTCATGTCATTTTTTATTATCATATTTTCTAATTTTTAGTGCAGTTATTTTTATTCGTATTGAAGCACTCAAATATGAAACAGGTTAAATTCATGGGTCCTTAAAATGACATAAAGCCTGTGTGCGTGATTCCTTATCCTTGCATAAAATGACAGTAGTCATAATATATATTTTCATAAAAAGTAAAAGGTGTGTATGTAAGTTTTATTGATAGTAACAATAGTAAGATTCTTGATTGATGACATTTTTTGTAACACGTTTTGGCGTTTTGGTTTTATTGACTGAAAATTCGACAAAATAGTAGCACCAACTTGGTAATGACTGTGGCACTTGGCGTGTTAATGCCGTTAGCTGGTTTCACTTTCACATACATCCATGACAGACTCTATAAGAAAGTTTAACTCGTTCCAGTTTCCCCGTCTCGGACCATCTTCTCAGCAAACGACGAGTTACGGAAACGCCACGATGACATCCACAGAGTCTACCAATGGAGTGGAAGAACAGCCTTCCTCATCTTCATCCGCAACTGAGGTGTCTACCAAAGCAACCCCTGAATCATTAAAACTTGGCATCAACTATCTGGTTCAGGGAAAGCGTCACCTCGTTGTGAAGGACTTCCAACTAGCCATCGAGTCATTGGGAGAAGCTTGCAGACTTCTGAGTGAATCCGACCCTCAAGGAACGAGGCTTACCAGTTTTGAAAGCGCAGAAGCCCACTTCTTTTATGGAAAGGCTTTATTGGAACAATCCCGGCTTGAGCTTGGGGTTCTCGAAGCACCTGAGTTAGGAAAGGAAGAGGAAGGTTCTGACGATGAGTCTGATGAAGAGAAGAGCGAGGAGGAAGAAGAAGACAATGAAGAAATGGAGACCGAAACATCCAAACCGGAATGCGAGTCTTCTGAAGCAGTTGCGAACGGTACTACCGAAAATGGTAGCTCTTCTTCTTCGTCGAAACCCCAGGAGTCGGCCGTTACAAGCACAGAGGAAGCAGAAAAACCAGAAACAGAGGTAGACTTAAATGCCCCAAGTCCATCTGTAACTTCTGCCCAACCAGGCCAAGTACAGGACAATGAAGTCCCATCCACAAGCTCGGGAATTACTGCCGACGCGCAAGCTGCATTGGAAAAGGAAGAAGAATTGAGCAATCTTGAGCTGGCATGGGAGGTTTTGGAGGTGGCGAAAATCGGATATCGTGTATTACTGAAAGATATTTCTCAGACCAACGCTGCTGCCGATACGACAAAGACTGAGGATGAGAAAAAGAAGTTAGTCGACAAAGAGAAGTTGCTGAAAAAGCGTCTGGCAGATACTCACTGTTCCTTGGGGGAAGTAGCTACCGAATCCGAAAACTACAACCAAGCTATCGATGAATTTAAAACAGGGTTAGAGATTTTGAACGAAATCGAAGGCTCTGACAGTCGAGAAATCGCACAATATCATTTCCAAATGGGATTGGCATATTCGTTTGATAAGAAATTTCCAGATGCTATTGCTAGCTTTAAGAAGTCTGTGGAAATCATCGAAAATAGAATTGGATTGTTGAAGCATAAAATTGAAAATAAACAAACAGCAAAGGATCTTGGAACAGAATTGGAAGATCCTTCCAAAACCGAGGAAGATGAAGTACAAGAACTTACAGCTTTACTGCCAGAATTGCAAGAAAAAATCACCGACACAATTGACGCAGAAAAGGAAAGCCAGGCGATGGAAGAAGAGGAGAAGCAAGAAAAAGAAATCTTGCTAAGAAACAGTCCCATCAAGAATCCAAATCCCCCTGCAGCAAACGATATTTCTCATTTAGTCAAGAAAAAGAAGAAAGCTGATGATGCTCCTGTTGACGAACGACCTGTTAAAAAGCTCTGCGTCGAGTCTGAGGTGGAGCAGCCTACTTCAACTGAAAAATCCGACAAAGTAGACGACGGAATTGTCCCCAGTGTCCCTGCTCCGTCAACAAATGGCCATCCCATTGCCATTGATGCGTAGTAAATAGAAAAGCGAAGTCAAAGAACGGTGAGAACTTGGAGTGAAATATCAACAAATCAATCAAATCGAATCTGCATTTAATCTTAGCTTACTTGGATTTATGATTTCAGGACGGAGGTCGAGTATTTACACCACTACAGCGATAAGGGCGACTTTAGGAACTTTGGTTTGAGAGGAATCTCGTGCTGCTTTGTCGTTTATTTGTCCTAAGTTTGTTTTTATTCTTACATCAATTTGAATTAATTGCTCTGAATTACACGTCATTATTTAAGCATAACTCAACCCGAACTTAAACTATGTACGTATCGGTATCTCACTTGTTATAATTAAGGTTCAACATAAGCGTATTTAATGTTACTGCTAAGAACAATATTTAAGTTATCAATCTTTATAAGTTTATAGTAGTAATTTATGGTAATTTAATATTTATGTACCTATTCATAGGGGGTTGTAAAGGAAGTTCTTCATTTTGCAAACTGAACACACAAGCATAAACATTTTTGTTCAAGAATTATGTGTTTTATTTGGGGAGAGCCATTTATTTCTTGAAAGTATAATATTTTTATTGTTTAGGACAGGCATTACGACAGGGAATAGTTTGAACGTTTGAAGTATAAGTCTAATGAATAGAATTGGATGGAGTGGTGTGATAAGTGTAGATAAAATTAAAATAATTATAACTTATTGGATAATTTTGTTACGACAATTAAATTACATTAATTATAATAATATAGGTATAAGATTGAACCTTGCCGTGAAGTACTGTAGTATGGTAATTTTAAACGTTGGGCAGCCTGCAAATGACATGACCCATTTGTAATTTTAAAATATTTGAATGATTAAACTGGAACCATTTATAGTACTTTTTCAAATATAAAGTTTTTAAACGCAAAAATATCAACTTTCTTTTAGACTTCTATCACTTCGAGCTGTTGTCTTCTTCATCTATCTGACATCTTAAACTAGACGCATGGATTCTCCGGGCTTACCTTCATCCTCTACGCCTGACAAAGGTCACGAAGGAAAATTTTATGATGACGGGGCTGAATATTGGGCCAAGGTGGAACCTACGGTTAATGGAATGCTTGGTGGTCTGGGGTACCTTAATACCAGCGACATAAAAGACTCTGAACGGTTTTTAAAGGCTTTCTTAAAAGTTAGGAGGAGCACTTAATGAAACTTTCTTTTAAGCATAACTCAATACAAACAGCTTGACATGCATGGTCTTGCATTTACTACAGGATAGAAAGGATTTAGGGTCCTCCTACGCTCTGGACTGCGGTGCAGGAATCGGAAGAATAACGAAAAATTTACTGACGCGATTTTTTCAGATGGTAGACATTGTTGACCAAGATCCCAAGTTTATCGAAGAAGCGAAAAAACAACTTTCAGACAACCCCAAGGTTGGAAAGTATTATTGTTCCGGTCTACAGGAATTTGAGCCTGAAACTGGAAAGTATGACGTGATATGGATGCAATGGGTACTTTCTCATGTCACAGATGAGGACTTGGTTAAATTATTGCATAGATGCAGGTAATACATGTTCATTTATAGCAGTGTGATTACTAAGATCGTTATCATTGATATTATTGTTTGCGTGAACAGTGGCGCGTTAAAACCAGGAGGGATAATAGTGGTTAAAGAAAATTGCACCAAAGGAGAAGCGCCAGATGTGGACGAAGAAGATTCGTCAGTTACTAGACCGTTCAACGGTTTTATGAAAGTGTTCAAGGATGCAAACATGAAAATACTAAAATACATAAAGCAGAAGAACTTCCCTACTGAATTGTACCCAGTCTGGATCTTCGCTTTGGAACCATTCTCAGCTCACATTTAGCGAAGATCAGTGCTCAAGTTAATAAAATGTACACGTAGATCGAATATAAATTGTTGCATTTTCTAACTTTCCTACTTGCCAATGTTACTTTCTTATTTCTTACTTCTACTGTGAATCAAGAACCTATGAATTACATTATGTAATAAAAAATAAGTAGAGAAGTTTGAATTTTTTAATTAAGTGTATTTATTTATTCAAAAAACGTTACGATTAAGCTTTAACTGCAAAAACACGTCTTGGGAAAGATCGGAGTTTACGTAACTCCTTCTTCGTCTTCAAAGTTTTCTCGTGCTTAGTCAGCTCGCGCCTCTTAGCTCTGGTCTTCTTGGGACGAAGGTCAAGAGGTTTCAGCTTCTTGTTCTAAATACAAAAACAGAAAATGATCGATTCCGTAAGTCGTTGATATTTTTAAAATGAATGCTGCTGCATCATTCATATACAGCAAAAACTCTCTGCATGGTAGAAATCTTTACCTTATACAACTTCTTTAAATTTTCCTTCTGTTTTTGGTGCATAACTATATACACACGGGCAATAGCTTTACGAACGACCCGGCTAAAAAGAGAACACAAAGTAAACGCTCATTATCATTCATCAAGATACCATAATAAAAAATCAAATTCTAAAAATAGTCAAAACGTGCATGTCCTTACATTTTCGACAGCTTTGATGCTGCACCTCCGGTGACCTTCGCGACCCTCAATCCCTGGAGTTCGCTTTTCAAATCCTCGAGCTGCTTCGTCAGCTCCTCCCTCTTCTTGGTTCGGAGCTCCGAACATTTCACCTTACCCTGCAATTAAATTAAACAGATTTTGCAAATGAATTAAAGGCTATCCATGTGAAGTCGAATCTGAAATTCTTCATCACAAAATCAGCAATCACTGTTATGATTGTAAAACATGCGGGCTAATCACTTTTTTTGCACAGGTCAACTTAAATTTTTGGCACGGCACTAATTAACGTAGTTTCCTTACCATTTTGAACTTTGGGGACCGTTAAAAATAACTTTCCAGCAATCCAGTTATACTCTTGAAAGTTTCCTCGAAACGCAACACCACTTTCCTAAAGTGTGTACTGAGTAACTTACCGGAGTGCAAATGGACTGCATGCCAAACCAAATCTAAAATAGTACACACTTCGCGCATTTAACCAAGAGAAGCTTTTCATGTTGGCCGGCAGATAGCATACGCTCCTCATTTAGCCATACGAAAACCAAGAAACCAAAAGCATTCATTCATGCACTTTCTATTGAGCTATAGTAAAGTGTCGCTTTGCCCCTTAGTAGATATGAAATGTAGATGATCTTTGGCCCTGGGAGTGCAGTGCACGTAAAAGCAAAGCAATAAAATCAATGCATTGGCTCAAGTTTGTCTGGGGTGTTTACATTTTGTCGTAAGCAAGCAGGCAGGCTAAAAAAAGTTTGTTGTACAATTGTATGTAAGTAGTAATTCATTGTTATGTCATAGCCAGTCAAATCATCAGATGAACAGCTCTGTGGACTTTTGTCACAATCTTTTGACAATAGTCAGTGTTGGTAAATAATCATAATTAATTGGGAATTTTTAAAAATAAATAATATACAGGTAAGCCTTCTGAGTTTGGTCATAAAACCGAATCCTGTTTGTTGGCGCATTTAACTTCGTCATTTATATTTAGACATGAGTCATCTCCTAACTTGCTGTTTTGTTGCTAAATGTTTTGTGGTTTTTCTTGTGGTTGTTCATCCGGTCGGATATTTGAAGATCCATCTATGATAATAATATTCATGCCATGTCAAAGTCAAATGCAGATTATGATTATTACTTTTAATGATAATAAAACATAAAAAGCATTAACGTTTTCACGTGCCAAAAATTGAGATAAAATTATCGCTATCAAAGTATTTTTATTAGTATACTTATTTCCCACAGTACGTATTCCCATCGATGACTTTGCATTAGTGGCAGTCAAAGTTAAATGAGAGATTCGAGTTTTTAAGTTTCAGTACAATTCATTCATATACTATTTATTTGTATTATCATATATCTTACACAACCTGACTGAATGTTTTTGATTTTGAAAGCGTCAAAATTCTTATTTCGTCTGTAATACAGGAATGGCGAAAAATACGAGAAGTGCAGCGTTTAGAAAAATTGATGTCGATGAATTCAACGAGGACAATTACAAGGATGAGGAGCCTGCCGAACTTCAGTCACCAATATCAGGGCCTGATGAAAAAGAAGTCATTCAGTTACTAAACCAAGGCAAAGCAGCCGATGCACTGAAAAATTGTTTAAGAAACGCCCCTCTGGGTTCCAAGTCACAACCACTTAAAGTACTTTCATATTTTCTGAGAACTATTCTTAGCTATTGGCAGAATAATTGTGCATTCGAATCTGATGAATGATAGTAAAGTATAATTTTTTATTGCCTTCGGCTTGCAGGATAATGCCATGTCTGTTACGCTGCGAGTGCTCATGTCTATAAAATCCTCCCAAATAGAGGAAGTTGTTCAGTCTTTGGACCCTGACCAGGTTGATGTACTAATGAAATACATATATCGTGGGTTTGAAATTCCAACCGAAGGTTCCAGCGCACATCTATTAACTTGGCACGAGAAAACGTTTGCAGCAGGAGGGGTGGGGTCAATAGTCAGAGTGCTAACTGACAAAAAACGAGTTTAACCTTGTACAATACAATTGTTATGAGAATAATCAAATTCCACATTTTTAAATTATATTTGTAGGTAGAAACTTTTCCTTTATTGTATAACTTTATATCGTTTACTTTTTCACTTATTGTGTAACACTTAACTGAATTCAACATAATTAACTTAAAAATAATTATGATAATGAATAAAAGTGAAACAATAAGAACGTAACTGTAATGGAAAGGCATGGGGCTTGGAAATTTTAAATTGGCATGACTGAGAAAACACCACTACTAGCGCACGAATCTGTATTTTTAAATACTCTAATTTGTGTTATGACTTTTCTATTCCGAATTGGAAATCCTTAATAGACCAAGATTTGGTTTAAAGTTTGTAAAGTAAGAATGAGCAAGAAAACGAAATGAATCTCATATGCGCAAAAACTATACATACGTAATTATTGCTAATTGAAACAAAATATGACATAACATAACGCGACCATCGGCGACGGGAAGGGAAGCAATGTTCATGAAGGAAAAATAAGCAACGCCTCACGAACGCAACTTCGATTGTAAATTATTATTATCTCGAAATTGACCGATTATTGCATCAACTATAAATGTAATTTTAACTTTACAAATCAAATCTTTCTTCATTCATATCAGCTAAGAGTTCCTTTTTCCGGTGTTTCCAGCAAAAGACAGAGGTACCAAATCTAATTTTCATGCAAGCATGAGCCAGACAATGAAAACAAGAGCGACCCAAATGAAAACCTTGGACAGAAATTCTTGCTCTTCAATTTGCTGAGTCGTCATGAAATTAGCACCTGCTGGACCGGCTCCTGGAGTGCCAAAATTAAAAGCAGACGCAAAAAATCCAAAAGGGAATGCTCCAATTCCAAAACTCATGTGAAAGCCACCTCCAGTTCCATCATTCGATCCCCATGAAAATCGTCCAGTATCAGGCTGCTCCGTTCTTGTTGGGGGAGGTCGAGGTGGAATTTTTGACCTGTTAACAATTTCGAAAATAAACACTTGTTAGGGATTGGTTTAGAACCAAAGAGCATATTTAATAGGGAGGTGTTTGTTTATTTATAACAACGAAGATTAATGCATGTAAGCTCAAAAACCAACCTTGGGTCAACTCCAGAGCATGAGCCTTTGTCCGAACTATCATCGTCCTCCTCTTCCTTCTTTTGTTTAGTGTTGTCATCATCTCGACTCTCTGACTGTCGGGAAGAACTGGAATCCTCCATAGATGAAGCCATCCCGGCAACTGTTTACTGATACAACTAGCTAGGTATGTATTTTTCTCTAGAATATCAAACAGGAAGTTTGTCTTTGAAACCCTTGCAAAGGTCCAGAGTCCAGACAATCTCTCGTTGACTTTGCATTTAATTTCTGAAACAAAATATCAAGTATATTTAAGTCCCATACTTTATATAAAAAATAGAAACATTGACAACTTCGCTAATTAAAGAAGCACAACAATTCAATTGCTTACCGAATGGTAATTGGTAATTTCAAGGACATTTGAATTGAGACGCGTGTCCTGATATGGGGAAGAATTATTTATACGCAACTTTTCACTTGTACTTTGAGTTCTTGTAAATATCGATCATAGCAGTGGATTTCTTTTACTTAATATTCCTAGAGCATTTAATTATTCATTATTATCAATTATTGCTTAATGGAATTAACTCGCTTGCTACAATAATTAAGATAGGAGCAGGAAAATATACCGAAAAATACTACTCTAAGAATCTATCTATTTTTACTTGACTGTACCTTTTCTGATAAATAATAAAACTTCGCAATAATTTGGAGTCTGAGCATTGATCCACAAAATTTATGTATTAGGTGGAAATGTACAGGTGGTAGTTAAATAATTAGGATATCACACGGTGGTACTCGTTTAGCGTTCGAGCAGAGTAGTAAACAATGTTCTTGCACATTCTGATTTTCGCCTCCTCATTATCAATTAGAACTAGGACCTTTATGAATTACTAAAGAAATACACGTAAATGTACACGTAGATGTAGTAGTACCATATGACTTACTTAAACATATTACGACTTACGACGACGAAGTTGATGACTGACTGTGACTTATTGCTACGAGTAGCAGATTGTAGGTAACATCGCATCATTCTGTTTTGCATTATTGTTTTCGTATTCAATCCCATTGCTTGCTCATCCTCGTCATATGTTCCATCCAATACATGTGCATGTCGTGTGTTTTAGCTGCACGCCTGCTGCTGCTGAGCTACTACTTCAAAGAACTGCATAACACGAAAGAGAAGACAATGCAATACATTATAGCGTCAATGCTGCTGGTCAAGAACACGCTGCGCTGTTTTCGTAATTTTTTCGTGATTTTTGCCGGTCTGACTGGATAGCACTATGTGGGATAAATATTAAGTTCCCTGTGGATAATATATAGTTTTTTTTTCGCTTTGTGAAGAGTCTCTGAGTATTTTATTGAGTGGAAAAGTGAAAGTGGGAGAAGAAAGCTATTTTGTTGCACATTTTGTAAAAACGCTTTCTCAATTTTTTGTTGTTCTAAGAATTGTTCACACTGGTGGATGATTATCAGCAGTACAAGAATTTCAAACTTGTATAAGTGCTTCAAAAGGTGGTTAGATTTTATTGATATAATTAAGCATAAAATGGTAAACAGTAGATGTATAGCATGTTTAAGATTTTATTAATAATTTTTGTGTAATTCTCCAGCTTTTCCACCAACTCATTTCATTCTAAACTAACGATAAGGATGAGCGATAATATGAATTGTCCGGCGACAAACCGGAAGAAAATAGTCTTTGTTACTGGAAACAAGGATAAACTGCGTGAAGTTCAACAAATTCTGGGTGATAACTTGCCCTATGAGGTAATTAAGTTTAAAATGAGACACGGCATTTATTTGGGGCTTGATGTCTAGGTCATGTTTTGTTGGACTTTCCTTTTTAAATGTTTTTGGTTTGTTGTCATGCCAAGGTCATTAGCCAAGATATCGACTTGCCAGAGTACCAAGGAGAGCCCGACCAAGTGAGCACTCTTAAATGTCGCTCAGCGTTTGAGATAGTTCAGGCACCTGTGATAGTTGAGGATACCTGCCTTTGCTTTAACGCCCTAGGAGGCCTTCCGGGACCTTATATCAAATGGTTTCTCAAAAAAGTTGGTCCGGAGGGATTGTTCAAAATGCTGCAAGGTTTTGATGATCACTCCGCAACTGCATTGGCAACGCTGGCATATTGCGATGGAAATCAGGATTCTGTTAAATTGTTCAAGGTATAATGATAATGACACTCATCAATTTTATAGAACACGCGAATGATTAGATCTGACGCATTAAAGGATACACGTTCTTCCATGAAGGATCCTTATTTTAAATTTTCATTTGTTCAGGGGATGACGAGTGGAAGTATCGTTAGTCCGAGAGGGTCTAGTGGATTCGGATGGGATGTTTGCTTTAACCCAGATGGATATGACAAGACATACGCTGAAATGAGCTCCGAAGAAAAGAACAGCATCTCCCATCGGAAGAAGGCAGTTGAAGCCATGAGAGATTATTTTCTTTCAGAAAGCAATTCAGTTTGAAGTTTTTAGTTTTCATATTACTCTCATTTCATAAATCAAAATTAGGTACACATCGTGTGTTCTTTTTTATAATATAGACATAGAGAATGTACTGCATTACTTTAATTAAATATAAATCTGGGCTTGGAAACAACATGAAGTAAAAATATACAAAAAA
>JAHZNI010003152.1:0-10450 GCA_027744415.1 Seira ritae
AATAAAAATTGAAATGACAGCAAAAGATTATAAATTATTGATGTTCATCATTTATTTTGACGAATTGAAAGGATAAGCCAAAAGTCTTTGTTTCTTTCTCAGAGACTGGAAGAAGCTTTGCTGCTGTGCCCATCGCTCATCCGTCTGGAAATGCGCTCTAGGTTGAGAGCCATCGAGTGTTTTTCAGGTGGTGCGAGATACAATGCATAGTTCTGTTTGTTGTATTTTATGCGTTGTCAATTTGATACTGCCGTTCTGCTCATTCATTTAGCTTTGTTTTGCTTCTACTTTTCTCCAATAACTTGGGGTCGGGGTACAATTTTGGTATAATATTTAAAATCGGTGACAATATAAAATGCATCATAAAAAGTGAAAGTTAAAGAGCTGTCATCACCTGTAGAGGAATTCCTACGTTTTAAAATCCAGTGGCAGAGTTGGCTGTATGTGTGGGTGTGCTGTTTTGTGTTTGATGATGTCATCATTGAGCTCAAATCGAAGCAATTTCAAATCGTGAATCATTAAAATTAGAATAAGTCGCAGGAAATCACAAAGTTGGCCTTTTTCATCTAGAATATCGTGCCTTTTCCTTAATAACTGACAAAGATGTTCAACAGTCGAAGGACAATGTATGCCTCGGCGGCTGTTCCCCTGCTACTTGTGGGATTCATTTGGTTTGTCAATGCAGCTACTAAAGATGCGAATTTAGTTCAGCGAAAGTTATTTTTGAAACATTAATATAGAAATATATTTCGACCTTAATGCAATGTTTAATTCTTTAATTTATTTCTTTGCGATTTGTAACTTTTCCAGCTTCGCTCCCTGGTGTCCGGCATGTAGGAGTTTGCAGCCAGTGTGGGAGGACTTTTCTTCTTGGAGTCGGGATCTTGGAATTCAAGTCGGTCAAGTAGACATTACAAGCAGTCCGGGACTTAGCGGACGGTTTATGATCACGGGTGAGTTAAAGTTTAAGTCGGATCCAGTGACAATGCCATGCCATGTCGGGTAGTGAAATAGTTCTACGTATGTTTTACGCTAGATTAAATAATTAAAGCTTGTTTGTAATCTTTTAGCATTACCAACCATCTTTCATGTGAAGGAGGGTATTTTCCGACAGTACAAAGGACCCAGAACTAAAGAAGAATTTTTATCATACGTGGAAGAAAAGAAATGGGAAGCTGTTGAACCCCTTTCTACATGGCAGTCCCCATCTTCAATTCAAATGAGCCTTATATCTCAGTTCTACAAAATTTCAATGACCATAAGGGTAATTGCTACTGAAATTGAATGTTCTTAGTTCTTGTTATCTTGTTCCTCTTGTGTATCTTTATGTCTGATGACGGAATTGATTAAATAATACCTACCTACCTTGATTTTTATGGGTAATGCAGAATCTAATGAACGTAATGTTGGAGCAATGCGGTATTCCTGCATGGGCAGCTTATGTAATCTTTGGATTGGCGACAATCCTACTGGGATTGATTTTGGGTTTAGTAAGTTCATTTCTAGAACTTTAAATCAAGAAATTGTTAATATTCTTTTGAGTAAACAATGATATTAAATTGATTTTTTGGCTTAATTCTCTAGATATTAGTTTGCGTCATTGACTTTGTGTACCCACCAACCGCCTCGCACGGAAAACTTGCTCAGCCAATTCCAGGGACATCTACGGGGGCCACTGTTGGAAGCTCAAACAAGAAGAAAGATGTAAGATTTAAGTTATGCTTTAATTCGTACGTCAGCTTCAGGCATCAGCTTATTCATGAAAGCAGAATTTCAACCTTAAACGGAATTGTGTGTTTTGATTCCTCAGTCTGACGACGATCTCACCGAAGAAATTCAAGATGATAAGTCGCAAACCAACACGGAAGATGAATCAGAGTCTCAAAAGGATGAAGATGATGAAGAAGAAAATGAGGAGGCGAAGAAGAGTCCCGGAGGAAAGTCGAAGGAAGCAGACGCTGAAAATAATACGCAGGGTAACACGCGTCGTCGCAAGCCAAGGAAAGCCGATTAAATAAGACATAACTGCTAGTTAAAAAATATTTCTTTTACTGAAAATCATGTCATTCATTTCCGATCATTTGCCGAGTAGTAATTAGTACTTCGACGGGTGGTGGCCCATTATCGACTGTGAATTACCATAAAAGCCAGATCAAATACATACTGTGTGATGCCTTCGTCTATTTCTAGGATAATTTAAGTGACTACTTTCATAAAATTGATTAATTCAATCAAAACTTCAAATGACGGAATTGATCTTGGCTCTCAAATTAAAGCGGTGGCCAAGAAATTGTAAAGAAAATCGTTTATCTTCGACGGTACAATTTTCAATGAAATTATGGAATGAGAGAGTTATCTAAACTACATCAGATCAGTCTAAATATCTTGAAGATACATAGATCGGAATTAGTTAATTCTGTAATTATTAATAGTGGAACGTAGGATTCTTCGAAGGTATCAGTTAGTAGCACATTTTTACATGACGAAAAAGATAGCTATGTTTTCTAAATGCCCATACCAATTCATTCAGTGCAGATTGAAAGTCTTGCTTTTTATACGTTTTTACTGCCGACTAAAAGAATTTCAGTTTTTGCTCTGGAGGAATAAGCCAGTCTTTAGCGATACTAATAAAAATGAGTGTTACCTATTCACGTACGTGTGTTGTCGTGTACGAACAAATACTTTAAATATATAATAATATTAATATTATATTTAAGTGCTTGATACTAATTCTTCCTAATTCATTTAAAATGACACGTCATAATACGATAAAAACTCACAATAGAAAATCTTAAGTGAACCCTTAAGTTAATAACTAATTTCTGCCGTGTTTAGCGGGTAAGATTTTGTATGATTTCAGGCAAAATAATATTTTCGTAAATGAAATGCATTTATTTTAGCATTTTTAGGGTTACTAATGATATTTATATGCTATAACTCACTCATGGTCATGGCCAAGACAGAAACACTAGCACTTTATCCACTATATAAGTCACGTTTATCAAGAAAATAAATAATAATAATTTTAAGGTCACATGGGTGAAATGTGAAATGAGAATTATTTAAGACGTTTTTAAAAAGATTTATCTGGGCATACCGTGGTACCAATCTTGCTAGCTCATGCTTGTCTTGTTCATTATGTAAAACATTCCTCGAAAATTAGAATTAGCCGGTTAAACTCATTTGCTAACAATTTAAATTCAAAGCTCAAAATTCTTGAAAGCCATTTATTACTTCTTTCTGCATCGTGTTATGTAGCTGATTTCTTTTCACATTCGCAGAAAAATTTTCAAGCATCCGTAATGAATTTTAATGTCTAGTATCTCTTCGATTGTGATGCCTAACCCGGTGTTTGATATCATCGCGTGGTCTGTTGTACGTAAAGCACAACAATATGTAAATATGATGAATCGATGAATAATTGTATTTCTTGAAAATCTAAAATGATGAATAAAAACTGTAAATCGTAATATTTCTTGATTTTTTGAGCGACATCTCAAAAACTTAATGGTTTTTTATTTTCCAATATAATTATAATTTCTAAGTACCGATTGTGAGCGTATATTTAAAATTTTGATAATCCAAATTTTGTAACATCATTTCCAATTTGGCTGCATAATCATAATATATTTGGTTAAAACAAAAAATAAAGTGACATTTAAAGCAATAATAAGTAACAAATAAATACAAATTCTGTTTTAAAAAATGGTCATACATTCCCAAAAAAGAATTATGTACATTTTATATTCGAAAGGATAACTGAACTTAAATATTTTATGTGTTAAAGCAAAACGTCCACCAAAAACCAACGTAATAAGTATTCAACGAGGGTATCCGCTACATTTGATAGTTCTACCAAGAATTGTATTGAATTTTCATTACTTCCTCTAAGAGCTATGAATCTACGCTAATTTATCCGCTACATTAAATATTGAATTATTCTAAAAACTCCCTAAGAAAGCAAACAAAAGTCCGAAGACTTGTGAGACAATAATACTCTTTAGTTTCATTTGATACATAGAAAAGTCCATTCAGCAACTGTCCTCTGCTCTTCACAATCATAATAACTACTTACTTTCTTTACATTCCGTACATCATTTTTTGCTGGTTTTATAATTACACTCATTTGATTGCAGACCTTGACATTGACATTTTTAATCTACTTTTCAATTATATCTCATAATGATTTGTGTCCAGCAATTTTTGTTGATATTATTTCCACTGAAACATCACACAAGCTTTTTTTGCTGATATATTTTGCTTGATAATTTTGCTATTTAATATTATACTTTATTCTCAAGAATTACGTCACGGTCTAAGTCCAAAGAGACGTCTCTGACGTGAGCCAATTTGCATAGTAGACACTAGACACACATCCAATTTTCCACGTTTTCCTCAACGAAGAGTCACAATAAGAAAAGAATTATTACAAATTCAACTCCAGCATGATTGACACTGAACATAGGTGCTCATCTTTGTCTCCTACAAACACAGCCATTCTTAAGTAAGAAAAGTTCAGTCTAAGAAAGAATATAATTAAAAATGAAAGAGTTCCTTTTTATCCTAGTCATTTCTTGAGAACGTGAGAGAAGCTTATCATAAAATGTTATCGTCGTGCATCGTCAACTTAACCTGCCCTCATCCTATAACTCTATTGGCTTCATCTATAATTGGAAAGCACATTTTTTGCGTCTCTGACCCTACTCTCCGCGTGCCAATTGAAAATCTTACATAAAACGGTCTCGCCGTCCCTTTCATCTCCAAAAATGTATACATATATATTACTTAAATATTATAGCCTCCTCCAGATTGTCAAGATTCACTAATGTAGTTTCATACAGATTTGAATTTGCATGAAAACATGTTTACAAAAAAATATTTACGGAAAATTCAATTATGTAGGTCAGAGGAACATCCCACGACGACGCACGTCTAAAGCAAAAGAGTTACTTATCAAGATTGTTAAGATAAGTATAAGAAAGTGGCTAGTGAGCCAAGTTACTTGGCTGGTCTCTACATATTTTTTCTATTAAATACAGTACTTATGTGGTATTTATAATTACATGGAATGTTTGTTTATTAGGTCTTCTAAGCCTAATCGATTCTTTCATCTAATCCCATAATTCTTAGTTTGGTCACGTAGATCATTAGAGTTCGAATCAAAGTTCGCCCGATTCATAAATCTATGAACGAAACAAATCAATATTTTTTCCATAAATGGCAACTCATTAAATCCTTAAACTCATACGGAACACAAAAATAAACAGGAAAACGAATTCGACAAAATAATAAGTTCGTTTAGATATATTCTTGGAATTTTTGGAATGCTTACACGCAACATGTTTCGTTGATAAATACACCGATAAAACATTCATTTTAAAAAATCATATCGAAGCAATCTAAATAATGGTTGCGACAGGCCCAGCTCTTTGATGGCATACAATACGAATACACTATTCTTTCGACGAAATACTTAATAAGTAGTTATCAATTATACGATAATTATCAGCTTTCTAGATGTTTCACTAACCCTTTTTGACAGGACATAGGAATTATTCTAACTTAAAATGAGAAGTATATAGTTATTAGTAATTATATATATTATGATTACAACACATATGTAGAGATCCATTTGAAACGCCCACAACAAGTGACCCGATTTCATACATCTTCCTCTTTGCTAACGTTATTTTTTTGGCATGGTAAGTACAGATTTTACTTGTTTACATTTTTGCTAATTATAGTATACGGTGATACTAATACACAATTTCGAAAATTCATTTCTAAAAAAACCAGAGGGAACGGGGAAGAGATTGCCAATTAATTGTATTTTTTAGAGCGAAGATAATGGAAGTTGAATGGGATGCAAAACATATTGGAATCATTACATTTTTCTCCGTATAATAGGTTAGAAGGGGGGGCATAAAAATTTGGTAATTATAAAATATGTATTTTGTCTGATCAAGTGGAATGGCGAAAGAAAAAAATTAAAACTCGAAATTACTGGAGTGCAAATTTAACCAGGGACGCAACCGTTGCAGTCAATGTTGAAGAGTTTCAGTTTGCCCCGATTTCATCCACAGGACTGTGATTTCACAAGAAAACCGAGCTTCGCTTCTGTTAGTGTTGGTATCGACAGAGTAGTGTTGACTCTCGTGAGTGAAAAGTGTGGTCGCTTTTGCTTGTTCAGATAAATTATTCAAAGAATGAGGCAACAAAAAAGTGGAGAAAGCTGCTCGCTTGCCTTCCTTTTGCTAGAGCCATCCAATGCATTTCAGAAGTAAATGAAGGAGATGATCTGAGAATTGAGCGTCCATTCCACTTGCTTCATTCGAAGTTGTTTGTTAAACGTTTTCAAGACTTGGGGTAAGGTGAAGCACTCTTATATGATTTTCTCGACGTTTCTGGTTTTATATTTTTTGATGGATTCAATTCTCCAAATTGGTTGACCTCACCATCCTTTATGCATCGAAAAATTCTTGGAACTGCAATTGGTGGATGATGAACGGGTACTGCGTGTGGGCGGATGACGAAGATAGGTAGCATGTACGTTGTACATTTTATGGTTGTTAGTTGGTGGCAGCGGATAGACTGAAGTTGGAGAATGGTGGATGACATCGTAACATTTAAATACTAACAAGTAAGTAAGTACAAACTAAGGTACATGATATAGAAAATGAACAAAATACAAAATGAACAAAAACGTGACTCTAAAAGAAGATCCTTTTCGTGTTTGTCTGAGGTGAAAAACTAAAATAATATCTCTCTGGATCTATAAATTCTATTATGAATTAATCAAATCATTTGGCGAAATGCCAAAATTTAGGAAATTCCGACAAAATCGCCTCATGTTCTCCTTATCTTCGCAACACAAAGGGTAGGCCCATTTCGACTTGGTCGCTTTCGCACATCGCTGGCACAGTTCACGAACTTCGCTCTGCAATACAGAATTATCACATAGCTTCATAATTCCGATTGTTCTTTCAACTCTTTCTTGCAAATTATTGTGCTGGGTGTTGCAAATTATTGGGTATTCTTTTCAAATTATTGTGCAAATGGAGGCTGTCCATTAATCAATAGCTATCAACTTACCGAGTTATCACATTCGTTAACATTTCTGCGATGCTGGTCACCTCCGAATCGGCTCCTGTATTCTGGCCATCCATCCGCCAAAACTGCCGTCGTTCTGGACGGTCTAGCTTCAGTCTCAGTGACGCAGAGAGCAAGCATGGTGGTTATTGTCATAATGGCCATCAAGACTACTGTCATTAGTCGGAGTTCCATCTGTGGATAGCACAAGTGATGATAATAATGATGATGATTTAGAAGATTATGATTAGCGGTCAGCACGGGAACTAGTTCACTGTTTTGATAATGACGTTGACAAAGGGGAGACGACATTTGGATTTTTTAATGTCCGTAAAGACAAAAGTTTAGAAGAGAACGGGTGTCGAATGACGATCACTAAGAAAGTTCAGTTCGCACTTAATTATTGTTCAGGTTAATTTCTCTAACACTTAATTTCAGCTCTAATTTCTGTTTGCGTTTGCTTTGCTTTTTATGTTAGATAATCACTGTTTATTACTTCAAAACCTGAGGGGAGCAAGAAAAAGATGCTTCGCTTGCAAGCTCAAATGAAAAACTAGCTTGAATTTCAATCCTCTCGAAGATTTATAAGAATAGATGAATGAAGCAAAGGTTGGATTAATCTTTACAATCGGCTATATATAAGTATATATAACACATACTGACGACCAGCCCAAAGTCCAGCATTTCATATGATATTGCATTACTTGAACTATGTGCCTTTGGTGAGCAATTAGTATAATTTAGTATGATTTTATAATCATGTAATCCTAACCAAAGTAATATGCCTGATGCCTGGTAAGCTTAGATGATTTTTTTATCGAAACGGTTATTTCACCCTATTTCTCGTCATCGTCGTCGTTTTCGAGTCGTAAGAGAGCACGCTTGAACTCATGCTCGTTCTGAAATTCCTCATATAGAAATCGATTAATTAGGCATCAACATCTCCAGCTCCTTTCACGATTCGTGATGTTAATTTGCCCTAGCCGGAGACATGGACATATGACATAACTAAACTCAGCATGATCTCATATTGGAAGCGGATAAGTCAAGAATTTTTTTCGGATAAGCTCATTGATTGTGACAACTGATTACTATTTTCTCTGGACATTCCTCCTAACCAAAGGTCCACGTTGTGTACACCGCCGCCACCGGACGCCATCAAAATGAGGAACGTGAACGCTCGAGGCAATGAACGAGTTTACTTTTGAAAGATTGTGAAGATTCAAACTATTTAGAAGTCCCTTGCGTTCGCTCTTGGCTGTCCAAGATTGATAATGAGCATGACGTTGACATTCAGTCTAGATAAAATAACTATCACGATAATAATTAAACATCAAAATGTTTGGCTTCTTTGTGAGTTGGACTAAGCTCGAGTGCAGAGCGTGTAAGTGGAATGGATTAAAGAGAAGTGCTGTTTTATTTACATGCTTTTCCTTCCCAGTTTTTCGCGATATAAACTTGACCTCTCACAAAAAATTATTTACGACCTTAACCACGCTTATTTATTTTGATTATTGTTTGTGATGTGATATGATTTGGTGGAAGTGTGACCGATCATCATGAGGACTCTGCATGACTTAGTTCGCGTAAAAGTCCAAACGTGGAGAACGCATCCGACGTATTAATCTATTAAATCTTTTCAGTCTTAAATTAAATTAAGTCTTTTCAGCTTGGGTTTCTTCCTTAAGAGCCAATCGAGTTTTTTTGCCAAAAATTTCGTCACATCCATCTTATAATAGTGAATTTCATCTCAACCCATCCATCCTATTACCGAAACATGGTGTACGTGTCGCGACTTAATTCATTCGTTGGTCACTCAAAATTCTTAAGTCAAAATAAGCCAACTATTTCAATTAATCAATTCCATGTCATAGATATTTTTATGTTTTGACTCTTTTCTCAGGAAAAGCGGTTCTTCATCTTTTTATTATTATTCTTGGAACAAAATAAGTCGCATTTTTCGATAATATTATTATCCCAGACCATTTGCAATGTTTACATTTTAATTAAAAGGTTAAATTTTATATGTCCATCTCGTTTATTTTATCCTGTTTAAAGCAAAAAAAATTGTTATCAAGATCGCGCTTTGACTTATTTTGCTGACTTAATAGAATAATAGTGGGAGAAAGAATGCTTTGAAGCTTCTCGCATAACTTGAGAAGGAAAACAAAGCTAAAGCCGCAAGTAATGAAAGTGCAACCATGCAATTGGAATAACGCATAGGATACTTAAAACATTACTTGAATCGAGTCTGAACAAAATGTTATATCACGAATTTTAATCATCATCATTAAAAATAGTCTCTTTACGTAAACTGCACTATGTAAAGACGTCTTCAGAATGTTCAGGGTGAGCAAGAACATGTTTTTATCGACCAGTGGAAAACTTAGTTGCAAAAAATGGGAAAATTATTTCCGAAATTGTAATGCGGAATATTTACCAATAAATCTTGAGCTTGTGGGAGCACGACCGCACGAGACAGGAGTGATTATCGGAAAGGAGGTGTCACCTCATTCCTTCTTTTTGCACGCTCAGTCAAGATGTGGATCTTCTATTTCGAAACCCTTTCTGGTGTAAAGCATATCCCTTTGGACTGGTCTATCGGCATTTATTAGATAAGAATGCCTTACAAGGGAATGTTTCTAATTCAATAGAACTGAAAGGAGATGGCTGCCATTGGCAGTTGGTCATTGGTTGAGATAAAAAATAAATACTATGCACACAACATTTTCATTTCGCATCTTTTAATTGCTCTGTTTTAATCGCAAAAGGTTTAACCTTTAATTCCAGAAAATTAATTATAATGTGAAAATTATGTTCCAGCTTGCGACAGCATTGATTTTAATTAGAAATGTTATGCAGGTTTTACCTAATATGACCTTTCTCTGTACTGGCCCGTGGTGACTCTGAGAAAACTATCACCATTTTGATAAGAAGCATTATTAGCTGGTGAGCAGAAATAAAGATGCCAGGAGCCAGAAATATTGCTTTATTCTAGGCAAAAATAATTTTTTGTCAATACTTTTTTTTAATAAACTAGTTTTGAATATTTATTTATAAAGTACAAAGAATTGCAAAAAATGGATGGCGACAACGTTTTCAAATTAGAATTAACTGGCATTTTAATGAAATTTATGACGTATTTCATAATGTTCAGCTATAGTATGTCTTTTAATCAACTATAGTAGGAGAGGAGGACAGCTTCTTAGCACATGACTTAATTTCCTATCGCTCTGGTATAATGAGCGATTTAAGGATATGGTATCTAAATAGATAGAATATCGATTGCAAGAATAAGAAACCCAAGAAACTATTTAGGCGACGCAATTCCTACGACTGATGTCAACTGATAGATCAGATA
>JAHZNI010003153.1:0-13104 GCA_027744415.1 Seira ritae
AAATGAAAAAGTCGAACAGAGGCTAAAATCCTCTCTTATCAAATATACGATTTTAAAAATAATAGTTTACTTCATGTAATAAAATAATTATACGGCACAGGAAAGGAATGAATGAATGAAGAAAGGAATGAGAAGGAGAGGTATGGATGGATCACGATTAATTCATGCATTTCAACGCCACCCCAGTAACATAACACCTGTCTAACAAGAGAAGTAGCTTCATTTAATTTTCGTGTAGTATTTAACATGCATTTTGTTTACAATATTGTTTTTTTCTCGATTTATGCATGCATATTATATTTTTGCTCATATTTTCAAAACTCATTGAATTGCTACGTTCGACCGACTGGTTTCAATGCAATGTAGTAATCGCAATGCGTGAGAATACGAGAGAAAGTTTCCCTTTCAGGTTCTTAAAATAAATTGTAATACGTACATGCATAAAAACACATCAAATCATTCAGACCGTCATGTCATAAGACGCTGCAAACAGACGCAAAAGTACATTAATACGCAAGTTCACTGATTCCCCCCACTTCAGTTTCTTGAAGGTTGGCCAAGTGTGCATTTCCTCTTTTTGTTCCTGATTCTACATTTTACCAGGCGAAGCGTGTCAATTTTTTGTGGTAGCAAACCTAAAGGAATTGTCAATTGCTTGTTTGGGCTCTAGGTGATAGGGTCAGTATTTCGAATCTGCGACGATAAAAAGTACAAAATATCTGACAATATGAAGTCCCTCATAGTGGTGTGGTTGGTCCTTTCTTGTGTCGTTCTTTTGTGCAGTGCCAAGCCAAGGCCTAAGCCCGATTCTCCGTATTATGATCTGGTGAGGCCTCATAGCGTGAGAAATACATATCAAATGCATCTTGTCTTGGCAAACATGTAACTGTAATAATTTTCCTTAGGACCCCAACGGTGCAGATCTGACGGAACCGGAAGGCGAGCTGTTTGGGCCGATGATGGGCTTCATCCGAAGGACTCGTAGTGCCTACGCAGATGCCATTCAACATGCCGCCGCCAGCTTCCGAAAGATGGTCTACAGGCCTTTCCAAATGATGGGCATTAACCGTAATAATCTTCGGTAATTTATATTGTCATGAAATAGGAGCCTCAGTATCGTAGTTAGGCTGCATGTAAATAACTTTTTGTCACTTTGCTTTAACATAAAAAAATGAACAGCAGACCTGTTAAAACACTGTACGAAAGCAGTAGAATTTTATAATTCATCGGAAATGTTCCAATTTTAAACGTTGCAAAATTTTTTTCTTTTTCCATTTCCGTTCTGCAGAGAGTTCCTTGAGTCAATTTAGGAAAATTAGAGTCTGACGCTCGGTTTACTGTAATTTAAACACTATCTACCAAAACGAATGTAACTGTGTGCTCCATTACTAAAGCACATTGACCATATCATAGCAGTTGTGAAACCACTAAAGTGTTAAGAAAATGGGATCATCAGAAGAGTGCAGTATGATAAAATGCGAAATGTGAAAGAAAGTTCTCATTAGATAAAGTGTGCTAATGTAACAGCCGACTAATCAAGTGAACCCTCGCAATCAATCTCTGTGCATTCCCAAGACATAACTTTCAATGTCAATCGTACCACTCATCAATGCTAAATTTGGGGATATTTTTGAAAGTGTAAAAGTGAAAGTTGATTTTGTTTTTATTGTTTCCTCCCTTGTTATCTAATTTTAGCTTGAATACATTTGTTACCTGCCTGAAGTATGTAAGAACAATTTGCCTACTTTACATTTCCTGGAATTTAAGATTATCTTCTAATAAAAAACTTCGTATTTTATTCTTACTCTTCTTGTGCTTCTCTTCATCTTTTACGCATCCACCCACAACAAAATGGCAAGATCGACTTATCATAAATATATTTTATTTTCCCATTGATGAAGCTAAGTTCGATATAATAATAACCGGTATAATCTTGTCGTTTTATTATAACGGATTGTGCCTCTCGGCACCAACTTCCGTTACAGCGATCAATGCAAATTCGCTCAACTCGATTCATTAGAGAAAGCAACGTCTCGAATTCATTAAAGAAAAATTTACAATGGATGCCGCATTCCGCCGGTAAGATCAAAACATAAATGACTCATTCTCAAATGCTTGATCAGTACAACCTTCAATGACCCTTACAAAGGGATAGCATACCATATATATTTGGCGTCCGCTTTTGCAGAACATCTCATGGTTTGAACAAACCATTTCATTTTAATTGGAGTTGCCGAAGGATGCAAAATAAACAAGCTGGTGAGTCATCGCCATCAAAAAAAGCCACATCATCTAACCTAGCCAACTAGACTACCTATGTCGTCTCCAATAAGTACTTAATAAATGCGAAAGGGTCAACAAACAATGACGTGTCTCAACCTTCATAACTAACGCGAGACGAACCCATTTCAAGATGAGTGATGAACTTGAGATAATTTAAATAGCTAAAATTAAAGGCTCGCGACAGGTTTTAAGACAAGCATTAACGTTTAACATAGATTAATAAGCGATTCGACTTTGGGACAAATGTGAACAATTCAGGAGGAGTGGTTGCATTCATAAAATTCTTTTTAATTTGTTTAAATCTTCCTCTTATATGCAATTTATCGTGCGGATAATTACAACCCTAGTCAACGAAGCAGTTAATATTGTGATTTTTTGTTGACTTTTAATGCATTCATCGAAGGTGCCTCAGCTCAAGGGCCTTGAAACTGAACCAACTTTTGGAATCCTGCTCGTCGTGTATCTAACATGCGCCATGCGCATTAAAAATGTTGTGTCAAGAACGACCCATGCGTATGCAAAAGTTCAATAGACTTACAACGACAACGGGATGTCATACAAGCATATTATATCTGTGCATATTATGCACGCGGTATACAGTATAAAAATATGTAATTGTTAATGCATCTCGAATTGCAGTCATGCAAGCAATTTTTCTTGCTGTTTATGATCAAAAATTTTGAGGCAAGCAAGATAAGCTAAAGTTTCCACCCCACTTCTATCTGCACTGAAGACAAAAGAATGGAGTAGATTAAGCACAAGAAAATTGTTTTAGTCTCTCAAGCGAACGGTAATATAACCAATGCATAATTTGCCTAAGGACTCATCATTCATCTTCAAGAGATGACTTTGTTCTCTGTGAACAAAAAGAGGTCAAAATTATTTTTTTCATGAGCGTGCTCGCCGTAATGCTCCTCCGTCCGTCCCATCATAGCTCGTAAGGACATTGGCAATGGAAAATTGGCTTCAAAATAGGTTAATAATCCCTAACATTTCAACTTTTTATATAAAAATGTTTACGACTCCATCAGCATTTCGCCTATTCACTTTCCAAACTTGGTCGTGGAGGAGTGATGATATCCACAGTCACTTAACTGACAACATTCCATTCCAAAAAGATTCGTGTTAAAAGTAAGGTGGAGTTGCGAGTGCGAGTGAATAATTATTAGCGATAATCAGTGAGTGACCAACTTAAGTTGAGCAGCAAATCGTTTTAGCAAACGTTGGCTAATAATATTTGTGATTTCAGAAATGATAGAGAAAATTTTAGTCGTAATGACTGTAGTTTCCTGTGTCACCGTAAGTACCATTTAATTCTTTATTGTCACGCACGTTTTTTATTACCGATCGTAAACTCTAGATTTAATGATGATCTAATTTCATTTCTTCGCGACAGGAGAACGTCCATGGGTCACCCCATCGGCATTATGAAGAGGATCAATATGAACCAATCATTAGATTATTGAAAGAGGCACGCAAGCAGCATAGACGAGGCCAAAGTTACAACCCGTCTGCCACACAACAATATCCACAAATTCAGTTCCCCAACTTTGGAGGTGCAGGGTCTGCATCTGGAGGAAACTCTGGCGGCAACTCTGGGGGAAACTCAGGAGGTGACACTACTTCAACGCCCATCCTTACTCCAGGAAGTAACAGGCGCCCAGTTAATATTGGAAGCTCTGGCTCTATTGCTGGATTGCTTCCTAATGGAGGCAGTTCTTCCAATTATCCACCTATTCTTCCAAATTTCCCATCTGGAAGCCAAGTCGCCGGACAGGTTGGCAAGGAATAACTTAATTGAAATGAAATTAAAATTGAAAAGCCTAAAATTGTCATTAACGCATTTTTAAAAAATATTTTAGTTGGGAGTTCTTCCACCTTACCCCATTGAAAAAGTAAACCAGGGAGTAAGTACTATTCTAGGCGGAGTCCGGTCTCTCGATCTCGGGCAGATTCTCAGAGGAGCTTTCGTTTTCCCAAGGAATGAAAATGTGAGGAGTGTTGCTAATACCGTGATTGATAGTATTTTTGGGACTGCTAAGTCATCCCCGAGAAGAAAACGCTAAACTGTGATCCTCTCAAAATGAATTAGTAGTATATGCCTAGTTAGCACGATTTGTATCAACAAAAACCCTGATCTGTGATGAGTACGCATATTTTTAAAATTCATAGGCTAGTTAATTCTACCGAGTAAATAATTTAATCGACACTTTTAATATTTTTGTTTCAACAATGAATTAAAACTGTTGTACCATGCACATTTACTCTGTCTCTCTGTATTGTCTGTATTAATCTTTTAAGTATGAATTGTTCACGAGTTAAATAAACCAATTCCATCTAAACAAAATATAATCAACAGCAATTAAATTAACATCTTTTTACAATCGACGTACTGCTAGTCCCATGTAGGGATCCATATCAATTAACAATCATTCGCCATCAATGAACAGATAATTATGGCCAGGATGAAGTCAAGGTGAATAGCCATGTGCAAATCGGGTCATAGTCGTCAACGGCTAAACGCTTTCCTATTGAGCCTGCATCTGCATGACTTCAGATATCACAGAAGCGATGAGCGCCTGCCTGACAGCCTGACCAACACCAGTAAAGATGGCGATAACGTGACTATGTTGTGGGAAGATGTTATCGTTTACAATATTTTTCCTTTCCATTCTTTTTGCCCAAATGGTGGCAACACTGACATTTATAGGAAGTTGACCTATTAAATAGGTTACAAATCCTCCTTCCCTTCGAAGAAAACTAGTGGACTGTCAGAACGAATCCTTTCAGAAGAATATTTGTTGTTTGGAGATCATGAAGTTACCACCACTTATACTGCGGTTATCACGAAGACATTTTTTAGTTGATAGTGTCACGGTTTAATTTTTGTACAAAAAAAATGCATGTATTATTTTTTCTCCTGGTGGTATTTTGTGCATTTCTGGTAAGAGTTTACAATAATTAATTTGTGCATATCATCTATATTGTTTTCAATAAGCCCTCACAATATCAATAATTATATTTGTAGGAAGAAGGTGAATCCACGAAAGGAATAAGTTTCGACAAAGGAAATAAGGGGATTGGAGGAGGAGATAAGGGTGATCCGTACAAGCCTATCATCCACGTTCTTAAAGGCATCCAAAAGGCAGAAAAATACAGAAACAAATATAAAGCTAAACAGGAGAGATGGAAGGCGAAAGCGAAGGCAAAAGGCAGATGGAGAAGCAGCGAAGAGTCCAGCGAGGAATCCAGTGAAGAAAATTACTACGGCCATGGGCACTATTATCCATATCCGCCACACTATGATAGGCCGTACGAAGCGTCTTATGGAAGGCCACATAGACCCCAATATCCAGAAAGCCCCCCAACGCCGCAACGCCCGCCACCACAAAGTGGACATGGGCCTGGAGGAACCAGTTCGAGTAGTGCAAGTTCTAGTGCCGGTGGAAATTCAGGACAAGGACAAGGTCCACGACTGCCCCAATTTTCGGAACAAGATCCATTGACTCGGGCACTAAACAATGTTTTGGAAGGCATATTTGGGACTGGGTAATGATGAAGTTTTAATGAACTTTTTATCGAGCTAGGCATTTATATAGTCCCTACCAAGGAAAACTGTGATTCATATTGATAGTGATGAAAACTTTTCTGCTAAATGAAGTCATAATTCGCAAAAGACTATTTCCCAACCTTACCAAATGATAACCTCAGGGCAGTACGAATGCAAATTGTTCATGAAAAATCAAATATAAATTCAGTCTAAATCTAAAATGTTTCACAAGAGAAACTTAAGTGGCATCCCATTTGATTTGCTTAAAAGAATCTAAAATGGAAAAAAAGCTTGGCTGCGAAAAACCTCTTTTATTTGTCAACCCATAACAAAAAACTCAAGGTGGTCAAATTACTTAAAACTCAAGGTCTTGTCAATCGACCAAATGCTGTACGCTCCAAAGCTGTCAGACACGACTGTACTGTATCGCATAACTTCACGATCAAAACATTAAAGCCATAATTTTGGAAATACAGATGACAAGGTTCATTGCTTTTATTCTAAACCATGTGGGATTAATCATGTGGAATAATTGCTCTTTTTTATGCAAGAAACTGCAGCTTTTATCTATAAAAACTACATTTATTAAGTCATCGCGGAACATGCAAACAGCGTGATAAACTGCTCAAGTCATGACATGAGACGGTGGAAGGGAATAAAACTGAATTCAAAATGATTTGTCGTTCAGAGCTTGAATAACTTGATGATATGATGAGTGACAATAGGTTACTAGGGTATGTGTTATGCATGCAAACAACGATGATGCTGCAGTGTGGCACATGGCATGTGCACGTGAACATTAATTAAAGGAAAATACAAGTCAAGGTTTAGCTAGATTTATTTCACTCGATTGCTAACTGCTAACTCAGCACAACTTGATGCTCTCGTTTTACTTCCCTTAAAGCCCGTCTCCAGTGTTTTTTTACATTCTAGAGGTTGAAAGGAAGGTTAACTTTTCCAGCGAATAATTCAACGCGACATGGTCGTGATCCCAGCTTGCACATGCACGGATTCCATGATCTGAAGATTTAAAAATTCTGATTCCGGTTGGTTATGATTGCCGGATCCAGTATTTTACTTCGTCTCGCTACAACCATGCGAATTTTTTGTTGATTTTGAAAATATCACGAAGTACATGTTTGATTTGCATGTGATCGTGTTTATGGATATTGTTGGAAGCACATCATATTTGTATGCATTACCTTTGTCGTGAGATACAGATACAGGGTGCGATCGCAGCGCACCGATCCAATGATGACAGTTTTCCTTTTTGAAATCCATGCAGTGTTCATTCAAACATATTTATCATGCAGCTTACAAAACCACTCATATATCTTTAAATCTATAATATACTGCAGATGACAGGATTACTATCAGATGAAGTAACGTTCAAACTAAAATTAGAATCCATAAGATGGGATGCACCATGCATGTCGAATTATAAAGTATGCATACCTACATCAACTTCCTTTTACAGGTGAAACAATACACTTTTCTTAAGATCCAACCGGCTCCCAATTGCAGCTTTGGTATAACAGAATCAAAATAGGTTCTTTCCTAAAAGGTAAAAGAAAAGGCAAGTAAATGCACTCTGTTGTTCATATTATCGGCTTTATATCTCATCGCACACAAAACGCCTCGAAAGTAGTTTTTCTATACCACATTCTCCGACCGAATGCATGCACGATTCCCGGTTATACTTTCGAAATTCAAAGTTTCGAAAGGATTTACATTGGAATTTATGGCCAAGCTTTCGAATGCAAATATCATAAATGAACACAGTGTCGAAAATTCTCGAAAGGTTTTGAGATAAATGGAAAACGACGAACGAGAAACAATTGAATAATAATGCATGCATTGATACAAAATTAAATTATGAGTGTCAACGAAAAACCAACTTGCATACTTCCAAGCCCAGTTTAATTAGTAAAACGAAGGAATTATCATCATGACCAAATTTGCAGTCTAATAAACTTGCAGTGTATTTTTTAATACTTATAGTCTTTCCATCATACTATTATTGCTTTAAGCATATTAATTCTAATTATTTGAGAAATTATTATGCCACGCCAATAGGCAACGTGTTTTCACGTCTACCCAGTTTATTATGGTTTCGAAACCATGAACATCTTTTTTCGAAACTTTGGACAAAATTCAGTTCGAAATTTTGGATTTCGAAAGTATAACCGGATACCGCATGCACACAGGTACAATATTTACTAACATTTTAACCAAAGGATAAAAAGCTAGTAGGTCCACAACAACCAGACTTCGTGTTCATCACGTGATACGAAGATAACAACTCAGTCAGACAACTTTTTTTTAGCACTTCCCGTCCCCTGGCTAATAAAAACAATGCGAATGTAAATATCAACAAAACAGTCTTAAAATAGACTCGAGTTAACGAGGTACGTATATTTGCATAGTATGTACACCGCAAAATGTCTGGAATGTCAATTCGGTCACTTTAGATAAATTTTGTTTTTCAGTAGTGACCGAGCATGTTAAATATAGTTGGTGTTATCAGTATTGCCATGTCCTCATTGATCCTTATTCACAACGATACGAAGCTTATCTCGATTCTCTTCCTCAAATCACCAAAATAATCATCTTGGACAAAAAAATTCACGAGAAGAGGCGCAGAAATGACAAGGAAAGAAGCTATTATTGTTCCAGTAAAAATCGAACGAAAACTCGTGAATGTCCCAAAACAAAAAGCAATGACAATTAATTCGTTCCTGCCATTTCAATCGTATTCAATCGTAATCGTACAGCCCAAATTCCATACCATGTCCAATATACAATTAGAGCAAAAAAATCAAAGATTACATAACCGTTTGTGTTTACTACATTATGCAAATGCGAAACAAGTGAACTAGAAGTTTCTATTTTTTGCTGCATACATTCCTTTGCCGTAGAACCTGCAAAACTGGATACTGGACAGAAAAAAGGCTAAACAAAAATTTTTTTATATTGCTGTCTCTAACAGTAGTAGGAGTTCATAGAAAATAATATTCCGCCGCAAACTAATATATGTCATTAGAAATATTTCCTTGCCTCGCGCAACTGTTAGCATTTTGCATTTTACTTTTGTAATATTTATTTATTGAATAATACGAGCAGTCATTGCTTGAATTGCTTCATTCAAAAAAAGTCACCTTCATGAAAATCAGGCAACTAAAGAATTGATTATAATTCGTACATTCTAGAATCTAGCGACTTTTATATCTGAAGAACATTACCAGCACATAGTACATTAACATTATGATTGCAATAATAGCCTTCGGCTCATTACACGGCTTGCTTGTTGTTGTCAGGCAGAAAGTGTATGGGGCTTTTATGATGAGTTAAGATGAGAAGATGCATTTCAACTAGGCGAGAGGGGCATACGTGACGTTGTGGTAGTCCGAAAAGTGTGTACGTGCCTTTTTGTGCGTGATATAAACACAGATTTGATCCCCACTACGCATCTTTGCTATTACCAATATAATGCATGCATACATTGTCATGATCGGTCAAACCTAAACAAAGACTTAAATCCAAGCCTAAACTAAGCAGCGTAAGAAAAAAACGGGTTGCATATAGCAAGATGCAGCAGAAATAGAAATATGTACGAGAAAGAGTGAGTCCGAGTCCCACAGATGCAGATGGATCTTTTCGTTTGGGTACTCTACAACAACAGTTTTCCTTCATGTATATAAACTGGGTCGCAACAACTCCATCATTCATTTCACAACCAGCTTCAGACATTAAAACATCAAGAAAGTTCAAAGGAGGACAAAGCCTTTCGATCCTTTAACATCTTGAAATCTTCAAACGCTCCTTACAAACAAGCTCGAAAAAGGAAAGTGAATTGTTTTCAAAAGTTTCCACAAGTTGTCAATCAAAAGCTTTCATCATGCCAGGAGGTATGCGTCAAACAGCTCAAATGGTCAATGGACGATGGTGGTTCTTGAAGAACAGCACGGGAACGTCAACAGGACAACCCGTTAATGGACGCTGGTGGTTTCTCAGAAGCAACTCCACCAGCTCCAATCAATCTTTTTCTGGCACAGAGGCTTCCAGGTAATTTTTGAATATTAATTCAAAATGGTATTTTACTGTTCTCTTCTGCTCTCATTAACATGCATAATGTCGTTTTTTGCATACAACTCACCTTGCTATTTTCTATGATCAACAGAAAATTCATTGACCCCTCCCGTGGAACCTATTCCAACAAGCCATTCTAGAGTCGTTTGGAGTACGCGTAGAATTTGGTTTTGGAATGAAGGTAAATATATTTCACTCCTTTCAATGACTTTTCAAGTGTATGCGTATGGTTAGTATGATCTAAAGGAGATGATAGATGATCATTTTAATTTTGTTCTTGAAGGATGTGTCGTCGCATGCTGATGAACTGCGCGTAGGGCCCCGCATTTGCTAAGTCGCAAAATATGTCTTTTGTATTTTCGATTTTTATACTGATCATGATAATATGATGTTTATGATGATGGTGAAAGATAGCTTAAGTTAGCATTTGTAATGCGTTAGACTGAAACCATAAAATCTTATTTATGAAATGTTGAAGTAATTTAAAAATATTTGTTTTCACATTTTTATGCCAAATAATACATTATGTACTTAAGTAGATCGATATGATGCTATGCTGTCACTTTAAATGTGTTTTTGATCGTCCAGAGACTAATTTACAACTATGAAAAATGTAAATGAAGTACTGTAGTACTAAAAGAATCATTAAAAAATTATTCACTATCCATTACTAATTCGAGAAAAAATTCTATTCCTAAGCCCCATTATCGTATTTTTACTATACATGTCCTACATATATTTTCTCAAACGTAATAATAACAAAATGTTTAATTGACATGAATCAAATAGAATAGAAAAGTTTTCAATTAGGACATGAATCAAATGAAAAGTTGGCATGAATCAAAGTTTTCAATTCTCTTTGGGCATGAATCATGAATATAACATGAATTTCCAACAAATAGTTTGAACTAATAATAATTCAAAGGCTTGTATTCAAATGTGAAAAACTAATTTGTTAATGCACAAAGCATCAATCAAATATTAATAGTTCGAACAGAAAGAATGTTCCGGTGAAAGCTTTCATTCTGAAACTTCCAGTGCTTTCCTAATTTACCAACATCAGATATGCCAACAAATCGAAAATTTTAACTTGATAAGACGATGACATGATAAGTTTTGAGTGGGAAAGAGACATCGATGAGTATGAGCACTTAACGTTGGATTAATTGAATATGCATGGAACATTTATTCTATTATGTGGCCCAACGCTCATTCTGCAGGAGGTCTTTTAAGCTTTAAAAAATATCCCGACGGATTCTTGGCAACTACTGCACTAGTACTACCTTAACTTAACATGGAATTTGACGAAATAAAGATGAATCATTCATACATCGCAACAATCAATTTCGAAAGGTTCTTATTACATCCGTTTGCGCAATAAATTATTATTTCCATATATTTAGTACAAGTTTCGTTTAAAAGGGCGAGTTCATAACTTAAATTGACTTTTAAAACATAAATAAGATATGGACAATTAAAAGTACTATAATAAAATCAGTCTAAACATACCAATCTGGTCGAGGGACTATATACGTCAGGTTATTAGCCCTTATGGAAGTTACTCCACTGCCATAATAACCCACAATGAAGCTAGAATTATCTTTGGGTCCAATCTGTTGTGTGGCTAATAAAATTATATCAATGAGTTGTCCGATAAAAAGAAACCCCAAAGTACAAAACTTCAATGCGCCCATTCCTAAGTGTCCGAGGTAAAAACGATCTGCTCCCAGGACGCCCAAAAACACAGAAAGCAACAGGGCTGTGTCCAACTTGTAACCGTTCCTAGTTAAAAGTAAAATTGATAAATGAAATATACCAACTACAAATTACAAATAGCTACAAAGGCTACAAACTACTAGATCGCAATTAATGAGCAATTGGTATTTTAGAATACGTACGTCCATTGGCACGGGACTTCTACATAAAATACTCTCGAATTCGTTTCTTTACAGACCAGCCCATCCACTGCGACACACGGGACTGATACAAATAAATTTAAATTAAATCATTCACTTCATCAAGAATCAGGTCTTAGACTGGGTGGATTATTTAGTATTATTGATTCAAATACAATAGCAACGTTTTAATTTACCTTTGGCAAGCCATGTGTCCTTTGAACATCCATACGGTTGTTGTGTCAAAGGATCTATGTGATTTGTTGTGTTACATAAATACTGTCCTAATCGTAACTGCGAGCATTGTACTTGTATGGGACCGGGACTTTGATTTTGCTATAAAGAGAAAGAAATAATTTGATACTCAACCAAAATATTAATGTGATCTATTTTAAAAAATACAACTTCTATGCTTCGTGGCTATTTAATTATATTGAATGAATTCAAGTTTTTAATCAGCTTACAAATTCTTTTGATGATGATGCACTCGATGTATCCTGCTGGGATGAGATCTTTCCTGGCTGGAACAGTGTAATAATCACCACTAAACTGACCCAATACATACCCCCTGACATGACTCCTTCTCAGGCCTCGATGGCCTTATCTTTAACATTACGAACGTAAAGAACCCATGAAAATTTTTTATGCTAAATTAACCCTTACTTAACAGCAGGAAAACCACATTTTTAATATTTAACTCATGATGGGCTTGAGTCAATCGGTTTTTTAGAAATTAACCAAGATAATATTGTTTCGTATGCTATACACTTTCGTGACCACCAAACTACACACACTCCCTTAAGTATTTACTTAAATTCTATAGAATTTTAAAACAGTAGTAAGATAAGTAGCAAATAATCAATATCTTTTGAGCTAACATTAAATTTATTTTTGTTTAGTTCATTAATTTAAACTCGCGCCAGGTTATTTGTCCCAAGTGAAATTCTCGATGCACGTACTAGTACTGCTTAGCTTACGTAAGCCAAAATGTGCGAAGCTCTTTGTTCACCAAACTCATAACCCCTTGCGTCTGTCCGCTTTACATACATACTTTTTAGTTTACCTGTCTGTATGTGACCAATATGACTTCAAAATACAAAATCAGCGTTGTTCTAACAAGACGTGTTGCTGGTCGCAAACAAACTACAAGCGACAAACTAGTGATTATGCTGTTGGTTCGAAAAGGTTTCTTAATTTAATGGTACGTACTAGCTGAATCGGTCAGTCTACGCCTGGCGAATACGAAAAAATGGGAAACTTTACGTTCGAAAGGACATATCGAGCTTT
>JAHZNI010003154.1:0-11544 GCA_027744415.1 Seira ritae
TTTCCGTGACAGAAGAAAATAGAAAAAAAAAATCATCATTTTACAAAGTAGCTTTGCTACTTAATAATTTCACATGTGCCAAACCTGATAATAATTTTAATGCGATCTTCATGAGGAACGGAAGGCTGCTATAGGCGACTGTTCCTACACTTTGACAACAGACGTGCATTTTATTCCATAGAAATGTAAATAGCTCATAATAACATAAGATGACCATAAATGATACATAGATTTAAATATTAGTTTTGGTGGCTATATGATTGATATATGCAAATCCATTTTTAGTATACATGTACGGTAGGTTGAACACTGGCTATGTCTCCTTTAATTGTGCATTCCTCTCCATTACATATATCAATCAAAAAATCCCCCAGAATAAAAAAGTGACGGAGAATTGCTCAAGAATGAATATACACTCTCTCGAATTTTTCTCATTAAGATTGTTCGCCATTGTTTTTTTCCTTTTTTTAATAAACCTGAGATCATGATTTTTGTGTTTTATGCCTTCGCGGTCATTTTAAGTAGCATAGCTACTTTATGCTTTGGGGATTTCTTTTTTCTCCACGTATTTTGGTGTGGATCAAACGGAGGTAAAACCAAAAATGTTTTTGGAAAACGGTTTTGACCATAAGAATTTTCCACCTTTTGCACGTTACTGGGTATTGAAGTCAAATTAGTAGCTTATGCTGTTTCCGAGTTATATGTCAATCTATGCTGTCAAGTCGCTTCCCCATGTATAATCCCATAAGAAAATCAAAAATCTCTCAAATTGAATCGAGCCTACATCCACGATGCTTTGAGGTGAGTTTTGAACAGGGTGCTTCACATGTATTCAAGTTGTGTTCCGGTTTAAATTTTGGTTAAAACCTTAAGAATTTTATTGATTTTTCATGCATTTTCTCGTTTTGTACTTCTTCACCCTTCCCCATGTTATATCCTATAAGAAAATCGCTCAAACTGCATCAACCCTACAGCCAATCCCAATATCTTAAACTGTTCAGGTGACAAAGGTTAATATTTGCGCCAAAATCACTTACATAGGTTCCTAAAATTACAAAGATTGTTACTAATCCACTTACTTAGATTGCTGATTAGTTACCAATAATTAGAGTTTACGTAACGAGACAGAATCTCGTGAGACTTATCGAGATGCTCTATTAATTTCCGTATCGGTCGCTTATTGAGCTATCGAGTAAACCGTTATAAGCAATAGCACGAGATGTAGGCGAATGCAAGTTCCAGTCGATAATTAACCCATTTTGCTTCACACGGAAGCTGACCAACGAGTTAGTCTTGATTCACTTTAAGAATTTTTCAATGGCGTAGGACCTTAACTTATATTGACAGTGAACTATAATTGAGTAAAGCCTAAAATATTTAGCATCACTTCGCTACAAATTGACCAAGGTTTAAAATTGAATTCCGCTGCATTCATCATATTTCAATTTTTGCAAATTTGCAAACTTCGCGATGCTAGGGTCATTTAGAGATGAAAAGTCATTGAAATGAAAATTTACCAGTCAAGTTGCTACAACAAATAACCAACCAAGTAATAACTGCAATTTTTGCAAATTTTCAAATATTAGCACAACCGTACACGATCGAGTGCTCCGTACACGGTCAGTTTTGCTATTACCGATCGACTCATCCAATTCTACCTAACTACCTAAAGGGTGTCTCACGAATTTCTATCCTACCGTAATTTTTCATGCACATGTTATCTGATTTTTTCTGCCAAACTAATGCGCGAGGTTTGTGAAAAGTCAGCCCAGTGACAGAACCGCAAACAGGAAACCCCACAAGCCTATTTTAAGTGTGAAACATTTTAAAGAACGTGCGAAGTTTTGTGAAATGGTTGATGCGGGGTTATCTGGAGCTTATAGAGATGAGTCGAGAAAATCACTCTCACATTATTTGAACAGACGAATACCAGACGGAATTTTTCCCTAATCAAAACTCTCAAACCAACCAATTCTACAATGCAGATCGGGAAATTGTACCACCAGTTGTCCGTCCAAAACAATCCCCTTTAGGATTGGCAAGTGGTGGGTTCTGCGTGCGGGGTGTGACGATGCTACATTTTGTTGAAGGGTGAGTTACTGCATCCTACTACACAGAGAAGATTTTTCCAATTTTCCATGACGCAACAAGGGAGCAGGGAATTATTTTCAATGCTAAGAAAAGTAGTTTTGTAGAAAGATGGAGCTACCCCTCTTAGGGCAAAATTAACTGGAGTCCGAGGGCATCCAGTACTGGAAATAGGATGTGTGGGTGGGAAACTGTCCTGACTTCAATTAAATCGAAAATATTTTCTTACGAATAAAGTGTACAAAGCTCTATTTCCAGCTAAACAGAAACTAGTCGCGAAACTTTAAAAATCTTAGAAGTCGATTCTAGTGACCACCTTGGAAATCTTACCGGGGTAACTTCCCATAAGAGTTATTGAGGCAAAAAAAATTAGATTCAAATCAACTACATAATAAACTATATGTGTGCAAAATTTTGTTGTATTCTATAACATCTTCCTAAAATAAATTATGTTTAAATATTGCACGCAAATTTGTGATAGAAATTCGTGAGACACAGTTTAATATAAACATACAAAGTTCAATTTTTGCAAAATAGCGCCACGTACGTAAAGGCCAAGATGAATTACCAATCTTCATTGTCTGATAAATTTGTCACCTTTTTGCAATCTGCAAATTTTTAGCAGTGTCTCTTTGAAAACAAGTGCACCATAAAAACTTTTGCACTTCAACACGTATATCCTTAATTTCACCTTCCGCATATTCGCGATTGCTACAGTAGATCCGTACTCCACCAGGCAACACCTTGCAGGCATGCCATACCTATGGACGTCTCTGTCACTGATTTAAGTACAAGACACTCCATTTTCACTTAACGTGGGCCAAACAACAAGATCTGCGACACGTATGCGTTTGGCGTGATCTTCTTCTGGAATAGATGGCCAGGATGTTGGATTAATAGATCGTAGCTGCTTAGTGCACAAATGGTGTTCATGTTCTACTTGTATTTTGACTTTGCTATGCTATGATTATTTATTAGTCCGTTAAGGTATTCAATCTCAAAATCGCAATCTTGAAACACCTTTCTTGAGTTGGTTGGCACAATTTGGCTATCCATGAAATGATTGCCCATACATATGCTACCGCATAGCCTAAAGTATTTATCCGGAAGATAAACAAGCTCTGTATGCAATGACAATATATACACACATTGCAAAAAATACAGAAACCAATGTAAAACCAGTTTTCGTTCTACGAAAAACATCTTAATAACAATCATCATCTCTGGTTGTTGATAACAAGTACTAGCTGTTCTTCATCGGAGGGAAATAAGAACATTGCATGCAGTCCCAACTTCCCCCAAAAAACAACCATTCAAGATATATTTACGCAAAGCGCAAATTCAGCTGAACACTTGGGCTCATCACATTTCAATTTTTGGCTATCAGCCACCATATCATTTCCAAAGTGCGTAGCAATAAACCTGATTTGTTAGGCTTCTTTAGGCTGAGGCTTTAGGTCCCACTTCAATAATTAAAATTTAGTTACAACGACTTCATAGTAAAGTTGCTTTGGTTAGTCGTCTCTACATTTGCTACATTTGTTCCAGTAATATTTAGAAAAAAAAATTCCCTGAGTAAATTCCTTACGAATTTAAATAAGAACGCATAAAACACAAGTAAACTAACACGTTTCCATAATTCATCAGAAGTGATTTTGGGAATTCACTTTCACATTTTAAACAATTTGAACTGTAAAATAGGCGTTTGAATTTTTGAACAATTTGAACTGTATCAGATGGCGTTGGGCCGTCACCAAAATATGGGTTGGGGGAGCACTCCTCTAATTTGTTTTTACATTCGGATTTGCATAGCGGTTTTTAAAACTTGTAAATCATAAAATCTAAATCTCTAACCCAAAATGTCATTTCAGGAACCAATTATTTTGGACTAGTAAAAGGCGCCCATTGTCTGTGAATTCGAACTGAACTATTATGTGTACTCTTTTCTGTATTTAAACAACACTTCTGAAAGATATAATGATAAGGGATCCAGATAATTCTTGTTAGTAGTGATGGTATGCTAATCCAAAATCTAACATCATCCAACTAATGTTACGCTATTTACGGTTGATGGTGGTTATAGTAAGGGAAGGGTCGGTAATTGGGGCAGTTAAAGTGTCAGGGTGCACGAGAAGTGCATTGGATGGCGCTGAATGAATAAAACGAAGTGTAGTTTGATTCATATGATTTAATGTTCAACAGTATTAAAAATATGAAAAACTAATCATCATTTGATCTTAGCTATTAATTTAATTACTTAATGAAATGATTGCTTCATAAACTTAATGAAACTGAACATCCCTTAGGATATTCGTAAAGAATGAATGGAATTATTTTTGATGAACTTTTTCCACACAAAAGATCCAAAGGCAAGGCATAGCATGCTAATGATAGCCCCAATCCAAGCGACTAGATGTACTGTCTTGGCCTCATATGTGGCTGTTGGCTCTGCAATAGCATCAGGAGATAGAACAGTTGATGCCGATGATGAGTTGAGTTTGCATTGTGAATATGAATGATGTTTTCAACATTCACATGATAGTGGATTGATGCCTATAAATTAAAATTAATATTTAATATATGTAATATCTCAGTTATATGTATTTCTGCATATTATGTATACTTGTTTTATTACCTTGCACGTGTTGGTCGTGATGTTCAGGGATGGGCCACAGAAGAGAATTATCTTCAGCAGTTGAGTAGTCTGAAAGAAAATATTAAGAAGTAATTGAGTGAGTACATTAAATTAAATTGGAATGAATGTAAGTAGCGAATACATACCTCCGAATCCTCGGTTGAAGTGGGATGGGATGATCCATTTTCTTTTCATCGAATGCTGTGATCGTAGTTGTTTCTTCAATTGATGTAGTAGGTGGAGAGGTGGTCGTTGCAAAAGTAACCACGTAGGGGTTGAGGTAGTTATAGGACTGGTGGTGGTTGTAGTTGAATTAGAGGTGTTGCCCTAAGAAGTGCTGGGTGGATTTGGCCTGGGAAGTTCGATGGGTGCTCGTGTTGTTGTCCCGCTCACAACTAGCTAAAATTGAAGCAGTTAAATGAAATTATAAGATTTTGAATTCATGCATCAATTTAGTATCTTGCACTAAACAATCTCTCAAAATGAGGGCGTTATGTATTGTAACCTGTTAATTAATTATTGTTGATTTATTGAAGGTATTGTTGCGCCAGTTTTGTTTTTTCCTGAATTTGAGTTTGTGGTTAAATTGTTGTTGGGTTGGTTTAGTTGGTATTGTAATTTTCCAAACCGAGAATGTTATATGGTCACATTATCATGTTAATTAGATGATGAATATCTAGTAATTAAATAAATTTAATTATCATAGCCACTGACTCTGGTAAACTCCACCTTTACCCGAGATTCGCTTGATTAGACAGTTACTTGCGTTTACAGTGCGTTACTTGTTCGCTTTTACGCTACAAATTATTTTTTTAGCTTTGAGTTTCGAGTTTGCTTAATGAAAATGCTAGTAAATGCAAGTTGAATAGGTTTTAGGATTTTTGACGCGTAAATCATGTATTATTCTGCAAATCAGTTTGGATGTTAAGTACATATTACATAATTAGATTGTAAAAAAATGGTGTGTTGAGGTAAATGTTAAGCCATCATCACATGAAAGTTACAAAGTATATAAATAAAGGGAAGAGATGGTATTACATTGTCTTTAAAAGTTAATGATATTAATTATTTACTATAACCGATTCCTTCAAGTTCTTGATTGTATTGGTTTACAAACTTAGCTTCATCTACATGTGGGCAACCAGAATACAACCATTTCCCCCCAAAACCTCAACATGATTAAGATCACTTCTCCTCTTTGTCGTATCATTGCTCAAATGTTCAAAAAATATTGAAAAAACATCATGAGTGAGATTGCTAGCGTATGAGTGAGATACGTTCATGCTATTTTTCGATGTCATTAAAAATTTGACGACCTTCAAAATTTGACACTGGAGTATTTTCTGCTCTTTAATATGATACAAAAATATGAACTTGGGAACTTGGGAAATATGATACAAAAGTTCGGGAAACATTTCTTGTATTTTGATGATGATGATGATGATAATATGCATTACTACAATGAAATCAAAGGCTGCATTTATAGAACGAGTACGTTTTGAAGTTTTAGGAACATTTCTGCTCTTTAGTGCACAAAAATATGAATATAAATCAATCCAATTATATTGCACATTACAATTTTACATTAGGATATATTTTTAGAAATTTTTTAATGCCAGTGTGTTTAAAAAAGATAAAATATTGTTTCGCCCACCTCTCATTTTTACAACAAATTTTTTAAAAGATTTTTTAAACTGAATTTTGTCCAGTCTAGAGACTAAATATTGTAAACAGTGTGGACCACAGTAACAGTTTGAAGCCCAATCTAACGACATCCATCAACTTGGTTGAATTTGCGATATTCCACTCTACGTAGGTAGCGAGAATCAATCATTATTAGAGCATCAAGGATATAATCTCTATTAAAAATAGTATGAAATGAAACCGTTGTGAACACTTAAAACAAACACGTCAACGGGGAGAACGGTATTATTTTTGGAACCACTTTATTTGATACCCAGAAGAAGACTAAAGAAAAAGATAGGAGTTTGAGATGACGGTCAGCACAGTAGGGCTGTCTCGCCATCATACCCGGAAGATGAAACAAAGGATTATTTTTCCTAATGATACTATTGTATCATTTTCCTTATTTACCTATTTCTATCTATCGTCAAGTCTTCACAGAAGGGAATGACATTGACGTAACAACTTACTTACTAAACCACAATACTATTTGATACTTACAAATTTAATTGCATGCAATGCTTCCGTGAGTGAGGTAGCATCACTCACGTCAGCGCATACTATTTTACCTATAAAAAATGTATAAAGTGTGCTAGTGTGGCAATGCAGTTTGATGCAAGTGGATGGTGATGATTTTCAAGGTCGACGGGTTTGTGCTGGTGAGCTGGGGTGCTGCTGGTGAGACGGTGATGCTGTAATGATGCATTGCATTGTAATGATGTCGGAAGAATGATTTTGATGATGATGATTAATGCCTCTTCTTGCACTATATAAACATTTCAGATGTATTCATTCTAAATGACGCCGTATGGCAATTCGAGGACTACGATTTTTTTCAATTGCTGCAGCAGTTCTGTCGAGGCAATTGTACATCATCTCTTATTGCAAAGCTGAATTCACAGCGCAACATACCTATCTCTCTTCAAAAAGCACGTGGATAAACATAATTATGAGTTTACCAAAATGAACCCAGATCCTCTTGTAAAACTTTAAATCGAAAATATGAATAGATCCATTTACTGTGCATTAAGAGTGTCATGTTTATGTTGACAGTGGTATAGTTGTTATGATTACATCAAATATCGCAAGAAATCTCCAGTTAGAGATCTTTAGTTAGATCTACAATTCATGAAATTGTTTTCGAAAAAAATTCATCTGATCCTAAATATATTATGGTAAAACCAATAGAATATAATGGCATTACAATTCCATCTAACGAGACTATTCCTTTAAAACCAACAAAAATATCTGTTTATGATCCAATTCTTAACTGAGAAAAGAAAATTATTTTATGGAACATGGTGATGGCCCGGGAAATGACGATTCATAGGTCACAATGTCAAACGCTAAATAAAGTAATAATAAATCTACAAAACAATCATGATTTCTGTATTCAATATGTAGCATTTTCACGCGTTTATAAGTATAAATGATATTATATTGACAGGAAGTTTATTTACGCCAGATCTTTCCTCCAAAAATAGCATAATAAAAATCACTGCGAAATTGAGTTTAAACGGCTGGAATCGCTGACGTGTACTAATCTAACTGCATCGTCGTCCAATAGTTGTTCAGCCACAGATTACATATTTGCGTGAGGATCTCCGTTTTTATAGTTGGGTGAGTTGAGGGCCGCATTGAGAAAGATATTGGGGTGCCATTGAATTGGATGAAGAGACCTGAACCTTCCAAGAAACGTAACGCATGACACAAGGTAGCCTACGATTTCCTGATAGTTTAGGAATTGGCCTTCCATTTCCCGGTTTTCATGTAAGTCCTTTCTCGATTTTAAAATACTGCATGCCGACATTAGCCAAAAGACTTCCAACATCCCGTCTGGACTATGCACTTGAGGTTCGTGGTTAATTTTTTCTTTCGTGCTATCAGATTATCAAATCACTTTTAGTTCCTTAAGTTCCACTTTGTCATGCACTGCACTACTTTGAATGTTATTTATTTTCTCTTTCATCTCTTCTATTTACCCTATTCTATTTCATCTCACCCTAATGTTCTATGTTTAATAATTATATTAAAGTTTCTCTGAAAATTCTCGCTGCACAGAAACGAACATAATGAGGAACGTAATGAGGAACATATTTTGCCTCCCTTTCTGAGATGTTCAACTGCCCAAAAAGCTTCAATGTACGTAGTTGGCATTTTCAATTAATATTTTGAAGAATAATTGACTCATAAGTATAACCTGGTTATGTTGAAATGTCGTGTTAGTCATTAAAGAGTTGAGCGAACCTGGCAAATGTTAATTCTACACCCAACTGCACCTGTCCGTTGGTCACAATAATGTAGATGGTACAACAGCAATGTAACAAGAACATGGTAAAAATAATTGCCTCGGGAATAATGTGGAGTTTTCATGTATTTGCATGATCGTAATTTGAATAAAACGCTTAAACGGTTTATTTATTAGGTTAAAATATTATTTAGACATGTTCATTTAAGATTTTGAAAATAAAGGTTGTCGACATATGTCGGTTGCTCCAATATTTCTGTTGTACATTATAGTAACGGGATGTTTAATGTATCCAATGTACTGTATTGTAGATATTATTGATTGTTGTTCCCAATGGATTTTTTTAATGTAGAAAGTTTGTTCACATTTTTGTGCATAGCAAGAAAAGTTACTTGCTAATATGAATTTTAGTGCATTTTATTGAAAATACAGTGGGAGGTGGAAAATCTTCTGCAGGGTAGGCAGAAAATAATAACACAAAAGTCCACACATTGCACTACGTAGACCTTGCGTTTTGAGTTTCAAATATTGAATGTAATTAGGCGTATTTAGGCTATCGAAATAATTAATGTGAAAATGATTATTTATTATTACAAATTTTAAAGCAAATCAATGCCCAGACCCTTTAGTGTTGATGGTGTTGATAATCCCTAGGAAACGTGGTTTTTTAAAATGCAGATGTTTCACCCCATAGTTAGGAATTGTTTCATCAATGTTTTTCGGGATTTCACCAATTAAGCAAAGATGTTCATATTCTCGCCTGTATGAACTAGCTTCCTTCTTTGGAATTCTCTTGGAAGCAGACGAGGACCAACCATTGCCTCATGGGAAATGTGATGATGTAAACAAAAAGGATTTACTTTGTTGTCAGAAATTTTCTGACGGACATAAGCAGGATTTCATTATCGTTTTGGAAGTGTAAAAGGTGTGGAAAAAAATAATAAAATACTTTGAATTTGAATTTAAACATTTGAATTTGACTTACATCGATGAAGTCGCAGTCTCGCTCAATCCTGCAAAACAAATGTGAGTGGGCATCATGACTACAGTTCTACGGATTTAACCCGGAAAGGAACATACCGGCAGTTTATTTCTCTGAATTTAATCTACGCATACAACGAATAGAGACAAACCATGTTTTTACATTGTCAAAATGGCTCTGTTATTGCATTTATTATAAAATCACTTCATCCAAGCCTTCTGAAAAAAATTGGACTGCACCTAATTCATCTGGACTCTTTCATGCCTTGTTACTGGATGACATCACAAATATCGTGAACGTACATAATTTTTTAAGTGCGATGTTGTATGAATTGAGTAAGGATTTGAAGAATCCAAATGATAATGTAAGCCTAGAAATCAAATTTGTCACTCTGTACCAATATTTCATTACTATAGCTCCGCTGGTATTGCGCTTTGTGTTATCAATTTCAGAAAACTTCTCCTTTTATCTTGCAAACGAAAATTTCAAAGAAAATGAAATTCTTTCTGAAATTGAAAAATCAGTCCATATGTAATCGAAACAAAAGATGAGTTATGAAGAATACAAGAATTTTCTCGACAAACACAGAAAAATGAAATGAACATTTTATAAAAGTAATATCTCTGGCTGAAGTCAATGCTCTCTGACGTTTGTCGCTGGCTGTACAAAGGCAAACCAGGCAGGCTAAGTTTGCTACTCCAAAAAATTGATCTACCACTTAAAGAAGGGTATTGTCCTAAAACGAATAATTGAAGCTTTGAAAAATTGAACAATTGAATTCTTTTACAACATGAAACAACTTCAAATGGCTGTATCAGAAATTGAAAGGTATTTATTTAAAAATGCAAGCAACCTTTTGTTCGGTTATTATGGCCCCAATTGCCTGAATCGAAATAATAAGAAAAAAGCAGTTTTTCGTGTAGCTCTTGAACATGTTTTTCAAACATGAGATTGAGACTTGTTTCAAGATTTAGTAACGCTTAATAGAGATAATTGTTTAATCACAATGCAAAAAGAGAATTTTGTTTATTAGTATCCTTATATAATATTTGCTGTATTACTCGAGAATTCAAAACTCTCTTTATTGCGAACATATTACGATGAAATACTATCAAAATTTCTAAGTCAAGACAAAAATCTCATCAATGAACGGATGGATATTACTTTAGTGTAGTATGTGAATGTAGAAATTTTATGCCTTCGTGAAAGAAATCGCCGACAGGATTATATATTGTTCAAAGATTTGTAAAATGTCGATTAGTAGAAAGATTTTTATTCGGAGGCAAATAAATACAAACTAGCAAACTTAAGGTTTATTTACAACGACGCTGCAGTCATAAAAGAATTTGTTGCAATAAAATCAAGAGCAAGTGCAATTGAAGATACTACCACCGATTGCAGCATATAGATTCTTTACAGCATACAGCATACAACATTGACATGTTTGCAAAAAGTATACATCTAATGACGTCTAAAACATCAAATGATCAAATGAAAGACATCTAATGTAGATGATGGGGAACCAGAGCGCGAGACAATTGACTTTGAAAACAGTTTGGAAAAAATTGATTTTTAAGAAAGGTCTAGTTGGGTTTCATCATTTCTCATTTAGTTAAGAGCCTTATTCGTGGATAACAAGTGGTTAGCCTGACGCAAAAACTTTGGGGAGTGGGTGAGTGACGACTTGTTTACGTACCTATATTTTCCCATGTCCTGTCACAACTACACCAGTTGACATGGTATTTTCCACAATCTGTCAGAGATGTATTCAAATTTACAAAACTATTTTGTTACAAGAGTCTATCGATGGAGTTGAACTTATGACATGCCATGAATAAGAATTTGCACAAAAGAAAACGAAGTAATTTTGAAGAAAGTTTTATTAATCAAAGATATACCGAATGAGAG
>JAHZNI010003155.1:0-27942 GCA_027744415.1 Seira ritae
ATTGTGTAGTTAAGGTAACTGCTTTGCTACTTCTTCGTACCGTCGTTTACGGTGTTTATTTCACGATAATAAGCAGTTTCTCTCCGTGCAATGTAACAATGAAACTCTCCCCTTTAAATAAATTGGTGCACGGGATTTTTTTTCCGACCTGGCGGATATGATGATTGTAAAGTATGGTGTGAAGGTATCATGCATAGAAATTTCTGTGAAAACTTCCATCAATTTTTCGTGGTAGTTACATGTATGTAGCTATATACCTATGCATGCAAGTACTCTCTTTCACTCCTTCGCCGAATTCATTTCCATGTCAATGATGGGCTGGCCCTCTCTCCACCACTCTAATCAAACCCTACATGAAAAGAAATCCCCACTAAATCCATTTCTCCTGCATTCACTGAGCTCGTGACACTAACAGCTTTCTGCAGGTGACGAATAAAGATCATTTTTAACGCTATCTCTGTATCCCTTTCCTGGTGTTTCCGGGGTAGAAAAAAGCGAGTCATTACTCTTTTCTCGGTGCGGAAGCTTTTTTTCAGTGCGTGTTCCGCTGCTGGTCCAAGAAAGGAGCTGAACAAGAGCAAGGTTAACATTTTTTATTATGAGCATTTTATACAGCGGCGGCAGTACTAAAAAAGTGATAAGAATCTCAATATATTTTTAACATTCAAATAGACCCGTGTAATTCGCTTTTAATTGGATGTTTATTGAACATGAAAAATTAACATGATGAAATTTATTCATGAAGAATTTGAGAATATTGTTTTTTGACATGCCATTGCCAATGTTCCCGAAAGCAAAAAACGTTTTGCTGACAAATTCAAATTGTAAAAATATACTAATCATAAGTCTAAGTATTTCATATTTCTGGTGAGGTTGTGGTAGCGAATCAGAAATCAAATCACAATCGTATTTATTTCTGTCGAGCCAACACTAGAAAAGCAATCAATGTAGTTCAATTCAAATATGTACCTAAGTATGTAGTATGGAATGTGGGAAGGCGAAATTGCGGTAGAATTGAAATCTTGGTGCTATGGTGCTGATGTAATATTAGGAATCCGGATTGAAGAAGATTTGATTTGCTCTCTGATTTTTTTCTTTGTCTGAGGTCCGTTAAGACCTAAATCATTACTTTATGGGAAGTGGTGTGCAACCAATAAGTTTTTAGTGCAGTCTTGCGTGCAATTGAGTTTCATAATAATAGTATTGCCTTCTCTATTTTTAGGCCTCCCTGATTTCTTTTGTGTTTGTTAAAGTAAGCTTGTCTGACAAAACACTTGAAAGAAGAGGAAAACCACTTCATTTTCTTTCCCCTTCAAAAAAAAGAACTTACTTCTGCCGAGGATAATAATAGTCGAGGTGTTATGATCGCTCCGCTCTGGCAATTGACTGGAGAACATTAGTGGATAGTGGGTCCTACTTTGTCTATTTTTAGAGGGTCATCTCCAGATTTCTTATCAATCACAATCCCTGATTTTTTTTCCGATGTGAGATGAATTTGATGTTCTTGGAGATGGAGGGATTGATGATTCCCCCGTTTTTCTCTCCATTCTGGTGCTCAATGCTTCTTCTCAATCTCTCAAGCTTTTACCTCCCCTAAGCTAAGGTTTCTCGCTTTTCTGCAGTGCGATTTTTTAGTTAAAAACCGTCGTGCCTCACCGTTTTTGTCTACGAAGGTATTTTTTTTGCTATTTCCACGTGTAAATTAGATGTGAAGCACCGTTCCACGAATGAAAATCTTGATATGTCACCAATGCAATTTTAAAATCAGATTAGCTGAATGAAACGCATAGAATGGCACAAACATTGATTTTATCAAAGAACGACGGAGAAAGCAGAGCCTTTTTTCTTTGGGAATCTCATCGGGCTGATTTATCCCAGAGAAAAGAAATCGAATTGACTTGCAGTAGTAGCGACTTCCTGAAAATATTTTACTTTGAAAATGATGTCTCTTAATTCTATATCTTGAAACTTGTCAGCAAGATTGAGGAAAGTGAAATACCTAAGATGAAATAATAATAAACTTATAGAGGAGCGCAAGGAAACGTCATCAAATCTGGAAATCCTTCCTTTCTTCTCTACTAAATAACATCATAAATGTATATGAATAAAGAATAATCTCAGCATAAGCAGTGAACTACGATCATAATGGTCTTACGAAGGATGAATGTATACGCCCCAAAGGAAGATTGGAAACTTGGATTTAGGTCGTATATAAACTATGGTCTGAGAACTTGTAGGCAGAAGCTGACACTTCTTGATTCCCTTTAAGAATTGCTCTGCCAAATATCAAATCATGTTGCTCTCTCTCTCTCTCTCTTAAACTTTTCATGTCACCCTTTATCCCTCTTAGAACGGAGGAATGTATTGTGGGACCGAAGACGATGAAATATTATTGCATGTATTCACTTCAGCTCATGATCGGACACATACACCTTCATTGAATATGTACGATATATGTTTCTTCGACGACGCCAAGAAATGAATCAATGTTTCCCTTTTCAATCCTATTTTTTATTGTTGGGCAACAAAACACTTTCCACAGTATGGAGAGTAGTCAGGTTTTTATGTAAATATAATGTAATTTTCGATGTTGTCGTTGACTCTTGCGTGCACACCGTTTTTCACTTTCGAGTTGAGCCGTTGATAGCTCGCGTCGCTGCTCTATATATGTTACAACTTTTTCACTTTTTCTGTTGTACCTTATCCAAAAGAAAGCCTTTTTAGCAGAATGGCAACATTGTCACCCATTTTTTATGTATTGGTCTTTGGTCTAAGTGATGTAACATTATTTCATGTCATTGTCCCACTTACTCTACCGTCAGTATGGTAAATAGTAATGAATAGAAGTTGCAGTTTGAATGACAGAATATTTTAAAAGGAAGGAAAATGTATGTCAGAAATTCCATTGTCGTCGGTCACATGGCCAAAGGACAATGCAGAGGTTGTCCTCCAATCAGCTCACCTCTAGCCATCATCCATTTTACTCTACAAAATGATTCCTGGAGAAAGTTGTCCGAGTTTTTGGTGCACTTTTATTGTCTGTATATCCCGCTAAACTTTTCCTTATGCACGGATGAAATAAGTGAATATTACAATCAAACGCGTCGTCAGCTTTTTCCTCTTCGCTCCTGGTGGCGGAGCTGAAGTTATTGGCTTGTTCTTGTTTCTTCCGGAGAGGAAAAAATGTTTGAATTGGAATTCCATTGCATTGTCTTTTTCTTCTCGAGATGCACGTATAGGAGGCCAATATTTTTATCGCCCTCACCTTTTTTTTCTTTTTCTCTGCGCTGGGAACATACATATTTAATTCCGAGTGTGAACTCTACCAAAACTTCCGCTGTATGAAGAAGGTAACAAAAAAGTGGGAAGCAGGCTGTCTCTTCGCCAAAAGTATAAGAAAAGTTTTACTTGTTCAAATCATTTGGATGGTTGATACACTCCACTTGTCTAGTACACGTTTTACTTGACGATCGCTTCAATCATCCAACCTTTTCCCTATCATTTTCCATCAAGAGAGAGAGAGATAACTATGTCATAAGACGAAAGGCAGAAATCACTGTGCAAAAAGGTGACAGAATGATGATCATCATCATTTGTTTGCTCAAATATGTGTATCTGCTATCTACACATTTTATGTGGGAATCATAGTAAGCTTTCACCCGAGAACAAGTTGAACCAACCCACGCAACTATATATTTTTTTTTGCTAAATCCTCTCAATTTTGCTGGAACAATCTGTTTCGATTTTCCTTCGATCACAGTTTCTCTGCAGAAGTTTTCCTTTTCATTTTGCATATGTCATCATCAGACATACCATCCTATGATCATTCCTAGATTTTTATGCAATTTTCCGTGAATAATTTACGATTTTCTGTGAAGACTTGGAAATTTTGTCAACTATCTATTTGAACTTAAGCGTTCGGTTGATCACTTTTCTTTACACCTCATTTCCGAACTGATTAGAGCCAGTAAAACACCTAATAATGATGATGACATCACACCAGTCCTTTCACCATTCTGAGCCCGCCCCTCCCACTCCTGCAGAAAAACATACTGACACAGTCCTAGAGGGTTCGGAGGAAATTGGGAGGAAATCAGCTCGTCTATTTTTTAATTGAACACATCAATAGTTCATTATAGCGTAGCTCGTGTCACTTTCCCTCCAATTCGCATAGCGAGAACTTTTCTTCTTCGTTTCAAAATCCAATTCCTCTTCCCTTGTGCAAGGTGAAGGAGGAGAACGCTGTACTTAAGTAGTGGAGAAAGTCTCGTGTTGACAATCCTTTCAGAGGATCATCTTCTATTTCATGTTTTTAATGCAATGTCACAGATTTTTTTCTGCTTCCCTTGAACAGCTTAAGTTGTGATACAAACACAACACACACACACGAGCCAAAGCCACTCCAACCATGCATCACCCTCATCTCATCATCATGATAACGCACTTGAAACCCACATAAAAAGGATAAAAGCCTCTCCCACTCTTTTCTAGAGAGTGGTTTTTTTCTTTATGTGATTTTGTTGTCTTTTGTCTTTTCTAAACATTTCTGTCTACAGTTCTTCAACTGGAAGTGATTAGAAAACAAGGGAGAAAAGCGGAAAGGAGTCTTAATGACAAAGTGTGCTCCCTGTTTTCCTATGCTCTGTAGGGAAAAAATCTCGTTTAGAAGATTTCCTTTTCTTCATCTCATTTTTTCAATTTATTGAATGTAATAATGCTAGTGATTAATGATAATTGTAATGTTCTGATGAGATCAAAAGTAAAAGGAAAAATGGGAAACCATTGAGAAACTTCTGAACCATCAAAGCAATATGAGACTTTGCTTAAGTGGGAGGCTCAATGCTCTAATTTGATCATGAAATTAAGCGATTTCTTAATTCAACTTTTTTGATGCAATTAAAAGAAGAAGGCACTAGAGTTTTTCAGCTTTTCATGACCATTTATAAAACTTTTAAATGATTGCCCGTTACACAACGAAGTAAAATGTTTATGTTTTCATGGGGTGTTGGAATTTTTTCGTGTTTGGAATACTTTTGTGATACGCTGTAGAAAATTTTGTTTGAAAAAAAGTATGCGTCGACAATGATGGTTTGAGAGGGTTTAGAAAAGCATGTACAATTGTTTCAGGGAGAAGAAAGGGCGTCAGTACAAACTTTTTGTTCAAGTAAGAGAGAACGCTTATTGCATTCGAATGAGGGAAAGTTATTCAATGTTTTCCCCTTCTCTGGCGGGTAAAAGTGCCTTAATGTCAGAAAGCCTGGCTGTATGCGTGCATCCGAACAATTGTAAATGGTAAAGAGTAAAAAACTGACAGCCGGCAAGTAACGAAAGGAAGGAAACAAGGAGCATAAAAATGTTGGGGAAAAGGGAAAAGTGTCAAATCTCCATAATTTTTTGTATTCTTTTTGAACTGACTTTTTTTCGTTGTGAGTTTTGGGAAGGTCGGCAACTGAATATAATACTACTTTTACCTAAAAGAAATACGTATGTGTTGCATGAAATGCTGAGACAGTTTGTTCCCTTCCGAGGAATAATAAAATTGGGCGCAACATCCAATCTTAGCATATTTTGGTGAGAAGTTGGGCCAAAGTTTGATTTATGCTCGTACGTTTCATATTTCGAATAAATTGATGATGGTGATGTGACGGCTCATGGGGTACAGACAAGACGCATACGTTTCTATATCTGGGGTATTCAGAGAAATCCCGTTTTCTCCGCTTTTGTTATGATTAGGTTTCACATGAGTGCAGTAGTGCAACGCTTTGTTCGCCAAACGTCCTTATTTTGGAACGGCCAACAGATTCTTCGCGTCTCTGAGGTTTCCATTGGTGTCGTACACGCTCGAAAACTCATTTATCTCCTCAAATAAATATAACACTATTTCCTATTTTCCCTGGATTATCGCACACGATTCGGTTCATTGGGACATCAATACGTTGGCAGAGAGAAAGTTGATGCAATGCTCTTGGGATGGATGTAGGTGAAATTGCAACACAATTCCCAATTTCGTGTTTTCCCTTAATTTTTTTTCTTTCTCTCGGAGAAATTTCACACGAAATCACCTTAGGACTCTGAGAAACACGAGGAAAGTTTCCTTCTTCCCCTTTGTAGCCATCGGCACTCCTTACTCTGTCTCATTGTCGGATAAAGTGAGTTGGCAATTTGAATTGCCTTCTCTTTCTTCCAAACTTTGTGGGGAAGTAGGTCTTGTTCTATTGACCAAAAGCTAAAGTTTCTAAGTTTCTCGTTTTATGGGCCCGTCAACACGCAAAAGGTTTCAAAGTCCGCTGTCATGAGCCGTGAGCGATTTATTACAAATATAAGCGGAACAACTTCATCCCATGACTTGCCTGTTACTAAGCAAATTATGAAGCTTTCACGAACCGGAAGCTAAAAACAAAAAGTTAATTAATCTGTATAAATTTAACCTTTAATGTTTCGTAGCATCGCATCAAAAGCACGTATTTGGCGAAACGCAATCCAAAGAATTTGATTCCAGTTAACTTGGAAATTTAGGGGAGTGGATCATCCCAAATGAATAACATCCTTTGAACCAAATTTTATTAACTTTTCTTTCAAGATTTCTCTGCAAATAGCATCCAGCAAAATTTGCTTTGAATGTGTTAATACCTGTAACATGCTTACCTACACCCACCCATGTCTACTCTACACCCTAATATCTTCAAGTCATAATCCAAAACTGCGTTGAAATCTTTCCTTCTGTGAAAAATTTCATCTACCAAGCAGTAAACTCAACAAAGCAAGCCATGATACACTTTTCCCCGCCGTTGTGATCTTTTCTTGACGCCTCTTTTCACCGGATATGCATGTATTTTCACTGCTCCTTTTTTATGCGTGCTTTTGTATATGCATTCATTTCCTTAAAAAATTCTTATTACCATTTAGAAGGCTTACATGACATCATCGTATTACATTCTCCACCAGAGTTTTCTTTTTCATTCTTCAATCTTACTACTTTTTGTACCCGGTGCCCGCTTTACAGTTTTTCCTCAATCCCTTTCATTGTTATTGCTCCCATCATCGTAGAGGAAAGAGGGGTATTCTCTTTCAAAAGCGTGAAGGAACTTTCTTTCTATTTATGCATATTCCTACCATTTTCACTCCTCATCATCTTCCTCCAGTTTTTATGTATCCTAAAGAATCGCGAAGAAAAAAAGTAGAAAGAGGAACATTTTTCCAGTGATGATGCTGCTACAATGGAAACACAATGCGTGTATTCCTTCTCTCAGGACATTTGATAGTTAGCGGACGAAACAGGATCTATTTGTTTCTTGCTCCCTTTTTATTTTACGATGCAAGTTGGTTGGTCCTTCTATGGGAATTGGGCCGTGACAAAATAGAAAAAATGAGAACGTACACAAGGAGACTTCGTACTCATGTTGTTTTTGTGGGTGTCGCATAGCGAAAAGAAACTTTTTTTGTAGAGTAATCACATAGATAAAAACAGCAACACAGGCTAAATGTATCATTTGTCTCTCGAATAATCATTCATGTAAATATATTTTTTCTGAAATTGCATGCAAGTACCTAATGCGTGCATGCGTAATTGTTATTATTTTTTTGCATATGTTATAGTAATGAATGACTGACTCGGTTACTCAACATCGCCAAAAGTAAACACTACAATTTAAAAACTTTTGTGTACAATCATTTATTCTCTCTCTGTTTGTGTAATTTAAGCCGAAACATGTGTACATGCACATTTTTATAAGGTTGTAGTTGTAATCCTTTTTTGCTCTCCCTTCATCATCGGTCCAGCCTCGGCATTTACCATCCAACCATAAGAGCGCCAGGCATGTTTATTGATGCAGCACACACTTCAATTCGCACCCGGCAGGCTAGATGTAATGACTGTGGTGACGACAAAAGAGTTACATGATATACCAAAGTATAATAAGCGGAGTTGAATGAATGAGCACCGCTGCTACCGCCACAGTGGAGTAGTAAACCATTACCGAAGAATATTTTTCTTGCAATTTCCATTCCTGTTGATATCAGATTTTTAGTATTCTTTTTTAGTTGAACCATTACGAGAAATTATATTACCATAGAGGAATAAAACTTGAGTTTCTTTTCTCGAAAAAAAAGTGAGGAGATTGCTTACACGAGAGAAAAAAACGCATTAAAAATTGGTGTTGGTGCGGACGAACGCAGTCGTGCAGACACACGCACAATATCGTAGTGTTTTAAAAAGGCAGTAAGCGAAAAAAAGGGTGCAATAATTTTCCAATCCATTTTGTCCAGCCTCCTTCTTCGTTATTCCATAGCCGAGGCAGGCCATTAGGATAACATACACTCGCGAGGAGAGGAGTCACTGCTGCTACTGGGCTCCTGATTTCGTTTTGACTTGATGGCTAAAGCTGAAAAGCTCACAAAAATGAGAGTTGTTTTTTTTCTCGAGAGAGAGAGAAAATCGTTTCAAAATATGGAGTTTCTCCAGATATTATTATTCTATCACTAAATGGGTAGCTTAATGTTCATCCTTTTAGGATTTTTTTCTCCCTCTCTGCTTCATTTGTAATGCAATGCATGCATGAGTGCATTGAGAAAACGGAGGCGGCCGATTCTGTGTTGGGATGGTGTGTTGGTGCTGGTGGTAGTGAAGTGGAGGTGCTTTGGCATGCATGCCTCTCCGATGTTTGCGGCTCTTATATGGGGAAGTAATTGAAAGTAACCATTTATTCCCCTTTTTTAAAAAATAGAATATTTTTAAGGAAGGAGAAAATCTATCAAAGTGAAAGGGTTTCCGCTTACCGCCGCCGATACGCTCACTATAACCATTCTTGAAAAAAATAGAGAGAAAATTTGTGACCGGTGTAGCAACTTTCGGGTGCGTATCGTCTACTATATTATTCTTTAATGTGAGTTTATTCTTGAATTATGTAAATATCGAAAAGAACGATGGATCCATCTTCTTCGTACTTAATCTGCTGCTATGGCTATATAGGCCTTGTCATAAAAAAATGTGGAACACTATTGCCAATGTTTCTACGTACTTTGCTATTGAACCCCATGAAGCATAATAATACTAAATCATGTGCAACTCTTCGTGCAATCAATTCATTGTACTGCTACTTTTTTAGGTTTGCTACGATGGAACGAGTGTGTTGATTTAGGTACTTTGCATAGGTAGGTATTTTTCCTTGACAGGGCTGTAGCTCTGGGACCAAGTACCTAATATATCTAGGGACAAATGATTCAACATTATTTACTCTCGTCGTTGTTATTTTTTTTAGCATAAACACTAAACACGCATTTGCACAAAAAGTAAATATGTTCAAAGAAAGCCACCATTTTCTCTACTTTCCTCATTCATATCTATCTTGTTCCTACGTAATAATGATATACTCAAGCAAGGACATTTTACATTGCGTTGCGATAGAAAGCCACCCTGTTTGCCTCACAATACATTTTTTGGAGAATAGAATAATACGATCTTTCTCCTTCTCGATGCGGTCCCGGCAAACATTGATATTGTCTAAAAACATATGGTCCCGTCTTAGTCCCCGAAGCGGTAGTCAATAGGTCCTACTTACCACCTACTTCTCTTCTTTTTTTTCGCGCTGTCACTTTACCACTATCACAACAATCCGCTAGATCTAGATCAACCACTATAAAGGAGGGGGAAAATCCTGTTTTTTGTTTGTGTGCAACCTGTATGCTCACGAAAGCCAAACAAATGCAGAAAGAGAGATCCGAAATCCGGTAGCGACTCAAACTCTCTCGTAGTTTTTTCTTATCCATACGCGTACCCACTTTCGTTTTTCTTTCACCCCTGAAGAAAATATATATAGTGCATTTTTTATTCCCAGAATCCATTCGTTTACTCATACGCATCCCAGATTTCAGGTATAGGTATGTATCATATCTGTAGACCTCAACTCAACCTTTTTTTCTTTGCCCCTTGTTCATTTCTCATATTAATTCATGTTCGTCTTCATTTTCCGCTCACAGAAATTTCATAAATCACACGTAAGCCCTTTGATTCCCTTGAATATTCACTCCATCTCAGGTGACAACTCACTTCCTCCGCTTCATTTATCTCGGAGCCTATACCCATTCCAGCAAAGAAATTTCTTTTTTCCCCTTTCTCTGTGCAGTAATTCCGCAAAAGCATTTAATGCAACACTTCCAAAAGTTATTTTTTCCTTTCTCCTGGCAGTCAATTCCGCTAAGAGATAAGCCACCGCAGAGGAGACAATAGAGAAGGGATAAATTTCCGTTTTTATATATTTTCCCTTTGTTCATATTTTATTTATGGACCTTTAAACGTTAAATAAATTTATCATTTTCATTGTTAGAGAGGCTTTTCGCTTTTCGCGAGGAAGAGTGCGTTTACTCAAAATAAACATGTATGTACAATATATGTAGTATACATAGTATTTCAGTCCTTCCATTTTTACGCTTTGCCTGGCGGGAAAGGCAGTTTGCAAAAAATGATTACATTTTATTACTTTTATTGTCTCGATATGATTTCGCTTGTTGCTCGTTCTTTACTCCGTTCTCAGGCTTAAGGTTTCAAAGTGTCCTCCAAACGCCTAAGAATAAAAAAATAAATCGCTCAAGCTTTCTAGCTTTCTCCCCTACATTTCCCTTGATTGTTTAAATATGCTGGGTCGGGTGTAAGGATAAGAGCAACCACGGAATGATAAACAATTTTATTTTAAAATCGAGTGGGCTTTTCTCCTTTCTTATTGATAATAAGTACGTTACTCGTTATCCCATTCATTCTCTTTCTTTTCAGAAAGAGCGACTCCTTTGCTACTCCCATATGACGCACGCACAATGTCATAGTTCATCATACTCCACTTATTGAACAAAAGGGAAAGTAGGAAAGGCACGTACGCCAGCTTTTCTGCTGCGTACCGCATAATTCTCATCCTCATTGTTACTTTAGTGCAATGGGGAGAAAAAATGCATTGTGAATTTGATATGAACACGAATTTTGAAGTAGGTGCACACGGCCACCGTCGAAATGAAAAAGCCACCCTTCGCATCTCTCCCAGACTTTATACAGTATTTTTTTTTGATTACGAATACTGTTTTTTATACAAAATGAATGTCAAGAAGGAGAGGGCTCCTGTCAAAAAAATCAAGTGAGCTCGGGCTCGTACCATTTTTCTTTCCTTTGTCGGCCTCTAATAAAAGGCAATCAATAAACTTCCCATTTCCTCTTTCTCATACCAAAATAAAAAAATACTTGAGTAAGAAATGTAGTGCACCCAAAAAATCTAAAGAACGATTCGATCCAACCCTTTTCCGGGAGGATAAATAGTGCGTGTGAGCAAATGTGTATATATTTTTCCACTGAAACATTTTTCAGCCTGTGATTTCCACTTGATTCGAGGGTATCATTTGAATTTTACGAAACCAAAAACTCGTGTTTTTCTCCTGAGTATTTGTACTCATAATTGTATGTAGTAGTAATTAAGTCAAAACTTCGGTGAGCTGAGTATTGCACTCTATCATTTAAATGTGGAAAGCTCACACTTTTTTGCTCTCATTGCATCCCTAAGCTTTCGAAATTCTCGAGAGGTTCATACCTGACTTTTTTTCTGTAATTTATCAAAACGTAAAAGGAATACACAAGTTCATAAGAGGCTTCATTTTAAAAATTCACCATTTATCATATTTTTTACCCTTGCTTACTCTACGTCATTTTTTACGAATTGAAATGAACTTAAAGTGTATTCGCACGACAAAGAGATATTCGTTTTACGAAAAAGGGGATAAGAAACTGCGGAAACTTTCGTTTTAAAGTTATTTGATAACTGCGTCTACGACCTAAGCCTGAAAATCCATTCATTTTCCTTAATGCACTACTAACAAAACATTAAATTATGTTTTACGAAGAAAAAATGGATTACTATTCTCTTTCATTTCACTTTCATAATTTATGATTTTACATGTATGGTCGAGGGGAAAAGTTATGCATTTGAAAGCTATCTATTTTCTTCTCCCTTTTTGGTCAGTTCGGTTCTGTTCCAGAGATAGAAATAGTAAAAAATTTTCTCAACCTTCCCTTCAACTGGCTGATTCTCTTCGTCTCCGTCTCCCTTTCTCGGACTTCTCCATTGTGCTCAATTTTTTTAAGTAAAAACTTTGATGTAAAGTTCATCGGACCATGACAAGCTTTCCGAGCTGGAGACAAGCAAGAGAGAGAGAGAGACCTCAGTAGAGAGGGAAAACAGGACGATATTATATTTAAAATGGGCTATTGCCACATTATCGTTTTCATATTATTGCACATTAATATTTCCCCCTTTTTGAAAGGAGGATTGAGATTCTCCTCCTTCCTTATATAAATACAATTCACATCGCATCCGAAAACAGATTTTTGGTCCAGCTCTCTCGCTGTGTTTCTAATGCTTTTTATGTCTGTTTTTGCCAACAAATTTTAGCATTATTCTGATGTCGTCGGTTCACTTGAAAGATTTGGTTCACCGTAACTTAGCATCACGTGATATATGTATTATTTGCATAAGAATTTTCAAATGGCTTGTAATAATTCGCCAAACAAAGTTCTATACCCCATCCAAAAAGAGTCCACAGGAAAAATTCATCCCCCGTATGAGTATAAATGGTTTTTCTTTCTTATGCACGCGTCGTCCCTCAAAACGCTGTATGCTATACCGTACCCTATTTCCATTGGACTGTACTCTTCCCATGACCGTTACATAATCTAAAAAGTATGTAGTGATCCCAACTCCATGAATCCTTCAAGAATTGTGGAAACGTGCCTTTGTCTTGTCCAACTTTCATACCCATTGTCTTAAAAAGAGAACAGGCCGCTGGGTCTGAGTTGAAGTTTTTTTTCCTCTCTCTCTCTCTCTCTCTCTCTCTCTCTCTCTCTTGAAGTCAACTCATCCCTTTCATTCATAACTCCCATTGTTTCTCATGCTTTTTCTGGCATTATTTCATACTCGTTTTTTGTGCCTTTTACATGTCCTAGTATTATCTTCACTCATGTGATAAACAATGATTTACACTCCCCCGTACTATACAATCACACGGGGAAAAGGAAAGATCGTATAAACTATGCCTTAGAATGTATCATCTCTCTCTCTGCTGCACTAGTAAGTTCATGTGAACTTTTACACGCTACTAAATGCTAACATCTTTCCACACACATTTCACAATTCCTTTTTATTGCTACCCAATGAAACGATCTCTATCTTCTTTGTACGTCGTCAACGAAGAGAAAGGGAAATAAAAAGAGAGGCTGCGAAAAAAAGTGGGTCTTTTTTGTGCGTAACTTACATCATCCGTAATAAATATATGGTATGGAATAAGGAAGCAATGAAACCGAAATAAAATAACTGAGCTATCATCATTTATATCAATTTGAGTTGAGTTGAATGGCTCTTGCTCTGGCTGCCGCTGATGCTACTGGTAGAAATCGGGGAAAGAAGGGAAATGAGAGGAGAAATCAAAAAAGAGAGCTTTTTGATCTGATGGGAGGCTCAAAAGTCGAGGCTGGGGTTTTCTCCGTCAAATCGAACGGAAAGAATTAAGGATACACTACATTTTTGTCTATCCATCAGCATTTTTTATGCACTGCAGAGGGAAAAAATGCCCCGGAACCCGTGTCCCAAAACACATATCCATCTTATTTCGTGTTTTTAGCGGAATGTCAGAAAAAATGAAGACGTGCGGTAGTGCTGTGGCGGTGTGTATGTGTGTGGTGAAGCTGATATGGACTTGAACTCTCCTCTTTAAAATAAAATAATGGAATGCTTTGAAATTCCACGATGATGGATATTAAAACGCATTTTTGATTGCGAGATGTATCGTATGTTGTATGTATGTGCGGTCGGAAAAGTAAATAGAGATGGAATCGGTCGATGCGTGTAGATTTCATCTTCTTGTTTACATTGCCATTTCATATTTGGTCATGGCTACATCACTGGCAGCGAAGCCAGGCCGGGTTTCGACTGAATGAATATAATATACAATATATATGTATTCATATCATCATCATCGTCGTCCTTCAAAAAGGAGCTTGGGCCATCGGCCTCTCTCTGTGCTCTTGTCAAACTAATGGTTTTTGCGTGTTCATTCCTTTTACCCCGAAAATGAATACGATTTTGATAATTGGCTTTTAGCGAAAAGAGTTGGCTGAAACTGAAACGCTGGTAAAATACATTTTTTCTTCCGTTTTCTCCCTTGTCCCCATAAGCGTACTGTAGTACACTTACTTATGCATATTATTTACCTTGATAGCTCAGAAATATGACGCTGGACATGGACTTCATGTTTTTAAAGTGGCGTACATCACGATATCGCATCATGAGCTCTTTAACCTCCAAACTCAAAACACACTTTGTTCATCAGTAAGAAAGAAGTTTGTCGTCAGAGTATGTATGGCCGGCCATCGCGAGCATTTCTGGAAGCGTATTATGCGTATTGCATGTGTTCTACTGATTTGACTTAAACACAGGAAATAGTTTTGCGTTTTCTGACTCGACATTTCTTGTCCTAATTTTCTTTAGTCTTAGATATTTTGGGTGGAAAACGACCATAGTATTTTGACAGAAAATCAGTGGAACTAATTCCCTCCGGAGTTACGGGGTAATTTTTCCCCGTCCGAGAGGATACATTACGAGAGAAAACATGGACAAATTGAATAGTGAGGCTCGTTTGTTGCAACAACACTGCATAATGCATTCATTTTCTTGTGTCGAAAATGACACAAGAAAACAATTTTAATGTTGAACGAGGGAGCAAAGACCAGTCCAAGAGTGTAATAACAACAAGCGGTGTGCTCGTACTCGTACGTTCATTTCATTATTGCCCAACTTTTTTCCTCTCCCTCAGGTCTACTCTGTAATCATTTGGAAATATACGAATAGTAGACCAAGTCATCCCCATCTGGCTTTCCCCCTTAATGGCCAGTAATTTTTTTCTTGTATCAGCAATCCATTGTAGACCACTACCAACCACAATCAACCAATAATATTACCAAAGTTGACAATTTTATTTTCGAAAAAAAAGAACCGGAGAGGTAAAGATTGTTATTAAAAGTAGGTTTGACATGTTTTGACAGTAATGCCTTCATATCTCCCTCCATCATCCATTTCCAGCTAAATGCATGTCTTGTGTTCTAATAATGACGGCAGAGTAAATGCAATTCTACTTTTTTTGTCCTATAGTGTGTTGTGTAATCATCAACCCAAGCATACAGAGAGTGGGAAATAGTGATGTGATGGGCTGTACAACGAAATATGTATTAAAAAACGAAGCAGTGATAATCATGCGTGACCATAATAATTCATTCTGTCCCCTTTGGAATTAGGGAAGACAACGTGACCACTTTACTTTCTCCATTTCTATTGGAAACAAAAAAAGGCAGCATATTTTATAAAACTAGAAAGAATGGAAAAGAGCTTTTTTAAAGCATTGCATTTTTTGAGAGTGTTCATTAATACGTAATACTACACCTCTTTCTTTGGTGGCAAAAACTTTTTTTTGAATATTTCTTTCGTGTCCACTTTTTTATATTAGACTGACATGCAATAAATAAATATCTATTTCAGTCGAAATGAAGTCTTGCTTCCATAACCAAAATTACTGAAGTGGAGGAGGGAGAGCAAATTCCACCTTTATCTTTGCTTCCCTTGACCCCCTTCCACCTGGACTGGACTGAGATATATGCCATGTCATTAATGTAATGCAAGTCAAAGCCAAGTTCTCCGGACACAGTTTTTGGAAGCATGTGTACATGACCTGTTAATTTTGAGCTAGACGGCCAGCTTAAGAATGATGATGATTTTCCTATGGATCAATCTCATAAATTAGAAGTGCATACAAAGTTGCATGTCTAGGAAATATTTTATGGGAAAAGGTTGAAAAGTCTTGGACTTGACCAATTGCGATTGCGTGTTCTTCCCAAAATAGTTCTTAACTCACCCCTTGAAATCCTCTCTGTATGGGGGAATCGTAAAGGAAAGTGCGATTTTTCTTGATGATTTCGATGTCAAGAAAAAGTTTCTTATTTTTCCACCCTCTTCATCGTCAAGTCAAAATGGATTGCGGATCTCTTCGTGTTTCGTAATTTCACTGTGAGGGGAAATAAGTCAATCTCACATCCAGTCTCTGTCGATGTTTTTCTTCCAAGTCATAAGGTTCATTTTGTGCGTAAAATTCAACGGCTCATTATCATTTCGTTTTGGATGAATTGAAATAGATGAATGCAGCGGAATATTTTATCTACAGTTCTCTGTTTTGTTTGCTCATTAGAAGGGAAAAAAATATATTTCAGTTTTGTCCTCCTCCTCCTTATCGTCGTCCGTCGTTGAAAATGTTATTTGCTTACTTCCATAGGAATAGGAAGCACTAAATTCTTAGGTAAATAAGGGAATTTTCGAATGTTCCAAATTTATCACAATATTATCTTGAAAGAAAAGCTTTCGGATAAGATGTTCTTGATGAGTGGAAGGAAACAACTAGGGAAGGTCTAGAGTCTAGATCTTTTGCCCTCTCCCTATGAAAACGTTGATTTTTTCCCTCCGTCGCTCCGCTCAAAGTTGGAAAAGCTTTACCCAAACCAGCAATTTATAAATTTTTTCCTTCGCCGTCACATCAAAGTTTCTCTCGTTTACTGCACATTTGTTGTGAGTTGTCGATATGGAGCATGAAGAATGACGACAGAAAGGTTATGTTTTCCCGGAATGCGAAACTTTTTTTCTAAGGGATTCAAGAGAAAAAAATATAAGGAAGATCAGCGCTCTGAACTGCCATAAAGTGTCAAACGGAAGAATCGTTCAGCATCAACATCCAACCCCTGAAAAAGGGAAATTCTTTCCTCTTTTTCCCTACTCGTGACGACGCAAAGAATCTTTATGTATCTCAAGTGAGAGAGCAATTGTGCGGCAATCATCGCGACATTTCCTACTCTCTCCTTGGAGAGCCCTTTGAGTCAGGAATTGGTAAATATTAGGCAACGCTTATCTGATCGGATGGATTGGTCGACCATGTCAGAGTTCCATTCGATAAAATATGAAGTAAAACATTTCATTTCTCCATGCATCCGACATCTTATCAAAGACTCTTATCTTTCATGTATTTTCAGCTTGAAGTTTGGAAGGGACAAGTAATATAATATTGCATTACGTACCTTGGTACATATTTTTATTTGCCCTCTTTGTTTTCCTGGAGCTGATATACTTATACTTCAAGTGCAATAAATGAACTACAAACTATGATGAAGACCATGGTCGATGATATGATTGCAATCTCTGGGTTTTTTCGGTGAATTTAGGCCCTTTATCGTTATCCGAGCTTGTTTTTAAATTACTTACGACTGTTTTCCTTGCAGAAACAAAACAAGATTGTCGTATTTTTATTTATTTACTAAATGATGGTAGTCTTTTCCTATATCATGTCAGTGTCATTGCTTGTTTTGACCAGTCTGTTATTTCCTTCTTTTGTGTACCTTAGTTTGACTGAGCGTGTCCATATTTGCTTTTTTTGCACTGCTGACCACTGACTCTCTGGACAGACACCATTATATTTATTGTAAAAGTTTATCTACCTTGTCTACAAACTTCATCTCCGTGCTCTAAAAAATGGTTAACTGGGAATAGATGATGTCATGTTAGGAAGAACTTTGTTTCCCCGACTTTCCGATTTTTCGGATAAGAAGACTTTTTGCAAATGTCAAATGTAAACATTGCGGTCAATCTCTTTTTGATCATATGAGGTAATGATTTCTAGAGAGAAAGATATTTTTATTGTCACAAAAGGTCCGTCCATATGGATTGTCTGGTGGTTTGGAAAATGAGTGAGTTGACTTCTGGAGGTTAGGAAATTTTGTATCACATTCATTCGTACGTATTCCCTACGATTTTCCTCATTTCTCATGGGCATTGAATTGGCTGGGACGACTCAATTGGAAGTTTGGTGTAATTGAAATAGAAGAAAAGTATGTCTGGAGATTGAGACATATTTTTATTTCCTTAAAAACATCATAAATCCTGATAAGATTAAGACACATTTTTGCTTACTTTTGTCTGCCCTTTAAAGTTGAAGTTCCTTTTTTCCTTGGAAGCAGAATATTTTACAAAAAGCGACACGAATGCATATTTAAAGATGTAGAAAATGCCATCAAAGAACAAACGCAAAAAACGTTTGTTTCAGGGAGGAAAATGAGGCACACGCCTATTATCTATCTCTCATCTTTCCTTCATATATCATGTAAGCACTAAGCCACCTATGAAATGAAATGAGTCAGTGACAGAGTTTTTCAACCTATTTTCTGAAGAAGAAACTTTTTTAGGGGATTTTTGATGATTAAACGCGCTTTTCTACTTTTCAAAAGAAACTTTTTTCATGCTCCGCCATAATACATTCATACAGTCATCGTCATGGATTAAAGAAAAGTGTCTTATTTATTTTAATCGCTGAATGGGAAAAAAGTACTTTTTTGGGGTACATCTAGTCACTTTTCAAGCCTTTTGAACACATCAACTAACCTTGCAAGTTCCATTCCATACCATTATTATTACTAACAATGAGACTCCATATATCGTGTACATTCGTCTCCTTTCCTTTCCCTTGTCTCACTCAACTAAATGAAATGACATACTTTTTAATAAACTGAGCATGTCAAACTAGCTTATTAGAAATTTTATTGTACACTATGAAAAGAATGAGAGCACTTCATGAGACAAAAAAATCCCTCCGCACAGTTTTTTTTCGCATTCTTTTCTGCACTGACTTTGAGATTTAACTCCATTCTATGTACCTAATCTGCATTCAAGAGAAAAGTCAAGTCAACTCATTTGCCGTTTATTTTAAGCTTTTGGCCTTCCCCCAAGAAAACTAATGCAATTCATGACTCTCTTACTCTCAACTAAATACTCAGCCTTATGAAGAACCATTGTTGTTTTGCTAAATCAACCAAAAAGAATTATACCCCGCTAAATTACTCATTTCACCATGTAAAACTTCAGTTGTTTCTACGAACCAGGAGATATGGCTCATTTCAGACGACTCTTACAAGGATAATGTCAGACTTTCTCGCCTTATGAATATCCTTAGAAAATCTCACCTTCACTTATCTACCCAAAACATTGAAAAATTGCGAACACACCACAAAAGAAAGAAGTTATCATCAAGTTCGAAGATGAAAGGAGATTAAGGAAACTCGAGGAGACGAGAGAAAAAAATCATGACATCATATACTTACGTGACCACATTTCTTACTTGGAAGTTAATATTGTCCTGGTCATACTTCACTTCTGTGGTCGGTGACGACGGTGACAGAATGAGCAGCCAAATTTCACTTTAAACCCTTAGTCAGAATCAGAGAAAGGTACTTGTTCATACTCCAGAGTCCAGTTGGATCTGGTACTTAGTACTAAAGCTTTACCTTGTTTACTGGTGATGATGATAATATTTTTATGGTGTACGTGCAGTGCACTCACTTCCTTTTCGGTTAAGTGCTCTTCTGTTTTAATATACAACCACTTGGAATAGGAAACACAATTTAGTGTTATCCTCGAGCGAGCCAGTATAGATAAGACTAATGGCTCTGAAACATTTATATTTTCGTTGTCAGACTCCTTACTCGCTCTATCTGTATTACGCCATTTGTGCCCCTCTAAATTATACACAGAGTTATGAAGTATGCATTGAAAAAAGTGAGCTTTTCAGAGGGATGCATTATTCAGTAAACGCTCACACTTTCCCCAAGTTTTCGTGTGTTTCATCACCTTTCTTTATGAAATGATTCGTTTGCTTTTTTTTGGTGCTAGTACTATAGAAAGAAAAATCATGATTATCATTTGTCCCTTTGTATTTAGTATTATGGCATGAAAACCATGATAATTGTGTAGGCAGTGTTCGCCCCGCACCATTACCGGAGGAGAGATGAACTTAAGCGCTCAGAATAAACTTGAAGCGTGATTTCCTCGGTAGGAAATATGGAGATAGGAGAGCCCTCGTATTTTTCTCCTCTCTCTGGAAAAGTAGGCATCGTCTTTTTATGCTTGACCGAATGCGCTTCTCAAAGTTGACCTTCTGTCCTCTTTAAATAAATAAATATAGTTTTTTGTATGCCTTTTCGTGTGTCTCCACTTGAAAATCGATTTCCCCCTCTCAGATGGCGGACATCCGAGTAAATAAACAAGCATGAATATAAATGTGAAAGTAAACAATTAAAAAGCAGGAGAACATGAAGCAGGTCGACGTCGTTCTTTCTCTTCGTGACTGTAGTGTCGTCTGGAAGGAAATCTGCGACGTATCTATTTATATTTAATTGAAGAAAATATACGAGATACGAGAAGAATAATTGTGTTTGCAATATTATGGTTAGGTATGTACTCTCATCTTGCTCTCCTTCTCCTTTTGATCATCATCACATCACCCGAGGAGGACGAAGAGGAGAGTTCAAAGAAGTGATTCCATTTCGTAAGGAAAGAGGATGTAAGATTGTGCATAAAAACGGTCTCATAATTATGCAAATTGTATTGCCTTTTCCCTTGGACCACTACTGTCTTTTTTCGCCATTCATGGTCCTCGCATAAAATAAATGATTTCTGCTTAGAGTCACTAGCCTTATAGTGCATTCGTCGCAGTGCCCATAACGAATAAAATTTCAAGAGAAGCCAAGAAGGTACATTCCACCGTTAAAAATTATGCCTTTGAGAGTTCGCTCTGAAAAAAAAACAAGTTTCCTTCACCTTTCTATTTATTGTTGTAAGGTATTATTACACAATCCATGTGCTAAAAACAGAGTTGTCTCAACTCAAAACCTCCATTCTTTATTTCCTCTCATTTTGACCGTGCATATTATATACCTATACAGAGCTTATAAAACAACTTTGATCCATGAACTCTCTTTTCCTTTGCTGTTCCCTGGAAATAATGGAGAAGTGGAGGAAAACTCCATTCATTTTCTCTTCCTCCAGTTATAATAATGGATTGTTTCACCATTCTCCTCTTGCCTCTCTCTCGATGCCATTTTTGGTGGTGGTGGTGGTGATGGTAGTAATAGTGTAGTGGCACATAAAAAATGTTATTGTCTCTATTGAAAAGTTAAAAACAAAAGGTGGAAAAGGGATTTTTTCCAGGAGTAACAAAAAAGCTCAAAGTTGAGTCGGCGAAGCGATAAGCTTACAATAGAGTTTGTGTGAGCAGCGAATTGCAAACGCACACAAAATAAACTTTTTTCATCCCCCTTTTCGGTTTTGGTTTTTTGTTTCCATTTTGTCGGCTGCCGCTGCAGATTACACGTTTCGTATCAAATTTCATTCCTTATAATTAACTCTATGCAATAATCAAAACAATCCGAATGAAAAAGTGAGATTAAAAGAGGAATGAAGAACGCCTACAACACCATATCATATCTCTTAATCTCCATCCATCGAAAAATCCACCGAGAAATATTAAATAGGGAACGGTTGTGCTGCTTCTGTTTCACTCAAACTGCCACGGTGGTTGGTCGTGATAGTTTTGATGATGATGATGATGATGCAGAAGCAGGAGTTTTCCAACTCCGTGAAAGTTAGCCTTTTGTTGTAGATTTTCACGAGGAGACTGAGCAACGGCTGCGATAAGGCAGGAACACTGAACACTGCACTGATTTTTTTGTGTGAGGCCAGAGAACGCTGAATTATTCACGGTATGAATGAATTACAATAGGATTTTAATAACTGCTCTTCTACCGCCGGTGAACGAGCGAGAGAGAGAGAAAGGACAGAATAGGCTGGAAAGTCAAAGCGTATGGCATTTCCGGCGGAAAAAGACATAATGGAAAATAGATTTTCCTGGGGCATCGTAAGACTAATCCGGAACTCACCTTGAACTGAATAGCATACAATGAAAAGTGTGGAGTTTTTTTTTGAAAGGAGAGACTAGGCCTTGTCTCAAGAAATCTTAGAGCCCTTTGAAATATGAATTTTATGCACATTCAAGTCAGTCAAGCCGACGCGACGCCAACAAAGAAGCAGCTATGCCCTATAGCGCAGAGTAAATGTATTATATCAAAGCAACAAAAAGAGTTTCAGAAGAAATGAGACTTTTCCACTCATGCTGCGACCTCACTTAAGTCAGAGGTTGTACATATGCCCATACGTGCATATAGGTACGAACATTTCTTCGCTGTGGGCAATATGGTTTACGTTGACTACCTACCTATTCAAGGTAATCTTATAATCAGATAAACACATTCTCCTTAACTTTCTCGTAACTAAGGAAAACGTCTGTCTGAATCTGAATTTCAAACTATTGCATGCATGAAATTCAAAGTGAAAGCAGAGGCGGAACAGTTGAAAGTGAAAGAATTAATTTTTTATTGCCGAATCTTCGACATCATAGCAGAATTCAATGAAAGTAAAAAAAGAAATATTTTGGTCCCTGAGAAAGAGTTGAACTTGCCTTTTATTTATAAAATGCAACAACGCTTCATCCGAAGAGCTATAGCTGCTACTTTAGAGATATGTGAAGGAGAGAGGATATTAGATTTTCTCAAAGTTTATTTCACTCACTTTCCGTTCATTAATTTTTTTGTTGGGCTTTGACAAGACATGTTTTCCTTATGCATCGTCATCATTATTTAGGTATACATGATATAAAGATGAGACTTTTCTTCATGTTGCGTGCTTCCATAGGAGGAACCAAGTAAATATCCTGGAGACCTTATGTAAACTTCCTTTGCGCCCATCGCATTATTGTCCCAGAATATTCGGTAAAATGCAAACTATGTATCGTCCTGCTGGTATCCCTCCTTCACCGCCGCAATATACATAAATACGAGCTCCTTCCACCCACATTGTTCTAACTAAACCAGACTCACTCAGACTAGACCTATGTTTACCCAAGAAAGCAAATTATCCATGTACTAGTATATAAAATTATTATTGGAGGAGTTCTAGGAAGACAAACAAGTAGTTCCATGACTGCGACTGGGAAAAAACCGCAACGTATTTAATGGCTGCATTACCTCTACTTGTTTCCATCTTTGTTCTCTGGGCGATCCGTTTTCATGACTGAGATGTTTGGACAGACACATATACGCACTTTGTTCCAATAACTCGGCTTCCACCACCTATTTTTCCAGAGCGGAAGCTACATTGTTCCTTTAAAACACACCTTTATTCCTTTGTTCATTGTTTGATGTTGGTGGTGGTGGTGCGGTGCGGGCATTCGATGATGCTCATTTAGCTTCCCCTCCTGATTTCTTACTATCTACTATCTCTGCAGTGGCGAAAATGATAAATTATTTAAATGAACATTTCCTAATCTTTAATCTGATTATTAGTTTAGAACTTGGAAGTTTTTTTTTCGCTGGCTGTTTGTACAAAGCTTAGCCTTAAGTATCTAAAGACTGTGTAGAACTTTGTTCTCTGCTGAGAACAAATAATGAATGTGTGTGTGTAAATGCATAATTAATCTAATCTTTTGTTTATGTATTGTTGGTTTTACAGACGGTCCTCACAAACATCGACAACGCCATGGGGTTGACCAAAAGAATGCTAGGTCAAGGCAGAGGAGATTCGGGAGGGAGACGGAAACCCCACAAATGCAAAACTATCAGAGCTACCTTCATCAAAGCCAAACCAACAACAAAGTCACTGAACCTTACGTCCCTTACCAAACCACGGTATGAATTTATCTCTCAAATTATTCCATATTTTAGATACAAACATTCTATAGTAAATTATTCATAATCTCTCGTGTGCGACTGAATTAGTCAAAGTAAGGTTCGTTCGTACGACCCTATAAAATATGCACGATATTACGTGCTGTGCATAACTTGCTACGCGTAACTTACTCCCTAAAGCTTTGAGAAAATTAAATTTTACGCTTAAGCTAATTTGCAATTTTCTTCTTAGGACGATACGCGCTTCAACCCCGACCAGAATCTGCACAAGCCGGAATTTATAAACTGCAACAAAGGTGTAAATCCGTCCGTTCCAGAAGGAGAGCCTGTGAACACGACCGTCTTTAGGGTATCACTTTAGCTTTTGTCTTCTCTCCCAGTTTATCCATGAAACTTTAATGCTAATCAAGTCCACGTAGCTGCGCTAAAAATCAGATGTGAACACGTGACGTGACCCACTAAAAATCTTCAGAGGAACTCTCAACTCAAGTCTGTCCTTTTTTACTCTATTTCTAGATTGAGGCTAGAGATCAGGATCCTCCAGATTATGGCGGGACCATCTCATTCTCCATTGTGTCTGGAAATGAAAACAATGACAAGTTTATCATTGATGGAAGAACTGGCGTGATTCGAACGAATAAGGTATAGAAATAAACTAAAGCCCTTCTTCTTCGGACGGAGTAAACAGATCTGTCTACTTAAGGAACTTTTTATTAGGGGTGTACCTACTTTAATTACATTATTTTTAATGGAGATCTGGATGCTTTTGTACTCTTTTCTAAAGGTATTTGATCGGGACGAACCGGAACGTGAGAAGGAGGAATACGTGACGATCCGAGTCACGGATAATGGTCGGCCACAACTTGACTCCGTGTGCACTATAAAAATCATCATTACCGATATTAACGATGGGATACCACTCTTTGAGAGATTCGTAAGTCAATGTCAATTACACTTTTATTTTTTGATGGTAGTTTTAATAAAATGGGTCTGTATCTATGTATAATTACCACATGTGACTCAGTTTGAAATTAAATTTTGGGTGTAAAATTGTTGATTCATGCTTACGCTTGAAAAGGCTTATCGATACCTGAGAAATAAGAATAAGGTAAAGAATGGCAACGTTTTATGGTCGAATTTTGAGTAGTCAGTTTGGTTTAGCCATACACGTCCATCTCTTAGAATATAATAAGACGTTTGTAGAGATAATGCATGCTGCTTAATTAGTTCGTTTTCTAAAGATTTTTTAGCTTGAGATAATTTTGATAAATAAAAGGGATTTTAACTGGAACTTTCCATGTTGTACAGGAATATAAGGAATCGATTCCGAGGGATCTCAGCGTGGGCCAAGTGGTAATGCGAATTTCTGCAACGGACATTGACGAAGCCGAAAATGGTACTGTTTGGTACAAACTGGATAGCCACCCAGATTCCCCTGGGGACATTGACTATTTCGCCATTTCTGAAGTATCTGGTGAAGTTACGCTCAAGAAGGCTATCAATGCGGTGAGTTTTCAATTCTATGTAGTAATTTTGCGAAGCTGACGTATGGGAGAGGCGGAGTTGTTGAACTTGCATTTTGACTTCCGTAGAACGCACATAAATTCCAATTGCGAGCCATAGCCACTGACAAAGGAAGGCCACCGAAGTCGGCTAGCACAAACCTCACAATTAATGTTATTGATCCGAGAACGAGGCCGCCGATTTTCAAAAACCATAAAGATGTGATCTACCTACCTGAGCGTGGTGTCGATAAAACCCGTCCTATTGAAACGTTGGAGGCAGAGTACGTACATCTGATTTGAGCGATTCCAGGAAAGTGAAAACATGAAATTAATCAAGAAAAATTTTATTGCTTTTTGTCCATATAGATCTAATGCTGAATCATCCCCACTTGTCTTCTTCGAACTCGTAAATGGACAAACAGAACCAACAAACAAGGGTGCCATGTTCGTCCTTGAGCCAGATGGTAACAAGGCTCTCCTCAAACTTGATAAAGATTTAGACTATGAGACGGTGTCCAAATACACTTTGACGATTCGGGCTAGCGTGAGTCCTGCAGAAATTAATTTATTAGTGGCTCTCATTGACTGTAGTTTGGATTTAATCTGATTAATTATCATTGCTTTGGGTCTCCAGAATAAGGATGACTTGGCAAATGAGACGACCATCACGATTTATGTGGAGGATGCTAACGATGAAAAAGTAAGTTCGTTTGTGATTGTGCTGGCTCTTAAAATGAACTGGGAAGCTGGGACGGGAGTCATTAATTTTCATTCTTCTTTCATTGAATAGCCGGACTTTACTGACGTTACCTCAGGTGTGGTTCTGGAAAATGAGGAGCCAGGAACAACAGTCATGCGAGTGAGAGCTATTGACAGAGACGGGACTTCACCAAATCATGACGTAAAATATATTGCAAAAAAATGTTTATTTCTTCTTCGGATGCCTGTCTGGTTTTGTATCAGTGGTAATTAATTACTTCTCCCGTGTAGGTTTACTATACTTTAAAAGATGACGACCGGGTTAACTTCGATATTGATCGAACTACCGGCGAGATTACGACAAAGCAGAGATTTGACCGTGAAAAGAAAGATGTTTACCAGGTCACCGTTATTGCGAGGGACGGCGCACCTTCTGCTCTCCGAAGTGATGGCCAACCTAATGAACGTATGTCGAATTCATACAAAGCAAAGCTTTCTGCTTCATTGGTACATTATAGTCTGATTGGGTAAATGGAAATGTTAATTATTTCCTTTTGTTCCAATTCTAGGTCCCGTAACATTAAAAATTGAAATTGCGGATAAGAACGATAACAAACCTGTCTTCCTCAAGAGCGCGTATGAGGCAGAGATTTCGGAAGATGCCGATTTGCGAAATAAGGTCATCGAAGTAAAAGCTGTTGATGAGGATACTGGTAAGTTTACAATGGTGACGTCAGCATTTCATTTCGATTCCATTGACTTTGCAAAATATTTCAAACATTCAATGGTTCATGCTCGCATATTTGTTGTTCTACAACAGCATCCGAGATTAAATATAATATTACTGAGGGCAACATCGGAGATGCCTTTTACATCACAAGTTCCAAGTCTGGTGGAGTCATTTATGTGAAAAACAAACTGGATTATGAACAAATACGCGAGGTAAGTGAATACAATTTCCTTAGTCGCGTAAATTTTCCGGATTTAAATTGCATAAGGCATTTTGAAAAAAAAACTCATTTCCTTTTTCCATCATCAGTACAACCTCAACGTGCAAGCTTCAGACTCCATTCATGAGACATATGCAACTGTGAAAATCCGTGTGCTAAATATTAACGATGAGCCACCAACATTTGAGAAAATGAAGAATAGCACGGTCATCGAGGAAGAGTCGCTTCCTGGAATATGCATATTCCAGCTTAAGGCATACGACCCTGACATTGGAGATCGTTCAGCGCCTCAAAACATCTCTTTCTTCATTGAAAAGGGAAAAGAGAACTTCCAAGTCAACAACGTTACGGGCTGTGTTACGGTCATGAAGCCTCTAGATCGTGATCATCCCCACGGAAATCCGTTTGTGCAGATTATCGTTGGAGCTTATGACGAGGGGGGTCTAACGGCTACAAAGAAGGCCAACTACCAGGAGCTCGTTGTTAATCTGAATGACATCAATGACAATGCACCTTTCTACAATGGAACTAATCCACTTGTTTGGGATGAAAATCAGCCAAAGTATGTTGGAACAGCAATGAAATGAAGTCTTCTTTCACACTCTTATTTTAATATCCAAGTTTCATTTTCTCTTATTCTTTTCTATTTTTCCTAGGGGTCCAATTAAAAAACTCACCGCTGATGACTACGACTCTCCTGAGAATGGTGCCCCGTTCAATTTTGCCATTGACCGAGCTTCATCGCAGGAAATTAAGAATTTGTTTAGGATTGAAGGTATAAGATCAGGAAATTTTGGCCGAATGAATTTAAGCTTATAACGTTTAAGTACCGCTTCATCCCAATATGTGTGTTGCATTGCAGGAACGACGCTCCATGCCATAAAGGATACTAATGGCATCCCGCACACATTCTTCAGCTTGGATAGAGAAAATGGTTTCATCAACATGAAGCCGTCGACATCGGCTGGAAGCTACGTTTTGAATTTCAGGGTTAGTGCTCTTTCAAATGTAATGTGTAATTCACTCGAATTAAAGGACGCTGATAAAGTGTATCTTTACTTTCTTTGAACTGAATAGGTCACCGATACAAAGCACAATCAACAAGTGGATGCAAATGTAACAGTGACTGTAAAAGAGATCACAGATGAAGCTGTTGACAACT